>JABFQC010000150.1:0-34985 GCA_022817085.1 Psilanteris sp. ZL-2020
TTTATTTAGAAAATTTTAATATATAATGTAGTAATTTTCTTCGTGTTTTCACGTATCGTCTACGTTTGGTATAATATATAGTAAATTGTTAAATATTTGTTTTCTCAGTGTACGGTCGAGATGTAAACAATTTGTCGCTATCATCAATTTTCTCATTTGACATTTCACTAACGCATTTTATTGTTTGTCAATTAACAAATTCATCCACGAATTAACTCAATTCGACGTAAATCAAGAGCGAGGCAAATACGCGAGCGAAAATACGACTGTTTGCTCACTATCAATTAAGATCTTGAAAATCTTAAGAAATGTCGAGTTTTGAAACTAGTTTTGCATAAGAAAAGAATAGCGCGGGAACAAATGCGAAAAAGTATTCTTGAGTTTTCGAAGAGAGCATTGTAATATTTTCAGTGGCGTCATACATTACAGTCGATTTGACGCGTTGAATATTTAATTCGTCCGCTCAAGTTTATTTTTAAAATTCATCGACAGAGTGGTTTGAATTTTTCATGAAATATATTTTTGAAGGATCTCACGATTGTTTTTCGCAAGGAAACATGAGACGGTGTTTTATGAATCAAAATTAAGCGCTTTAGCTTTGCGAGCGCCATTGAAAAGAAACACGACAACAGAAGAATTGTGTTTTGTCCTCGTTTATTAATCGTTGTCTTCGGAACACAGCCCGTGGCTGACAACCAAAAGCGGCTTTAAATCATTATTATAAAGTGTATCTCAAACTGCATCCTAATTTGTGCGAAAAAGTCGTAAATTATATTAATTTAATTAAATTTTTTACCAAATTATCCAGTAAGATAATTAAATTTGAAGTGTTTTTTTTTTCTTGATTTTTTGGTTGAAACGTTGACCCATTAAATTTAATGTTAAAGAAGAGAAAAAGCTATTTTAATTAAAAAAAATTTTCCCGGCGCTTCAAAATAAACTGTATAATACTCGTATGATACAAAACACACAGCAAATTGTACCTACTTTTTACTTTTTCTAATTAAAAAGATTAATACCGTATATCTGTTCGAAATGTTGGGCAAATAAAAACGACTGGAAACTTTAACTATTTTATTTATTTCAGACCAAACAGGCAACGAAACGTTTGACCGATATAAATAGGTTGACAAAAGCTGTGAAATTAAATAGTAAAAATTAAATTCCAACTTTAATTAACTTCGACCAACTATATTGGTTAGACTTTACGACTGTATTCTAGTTTTTTTTTTTCACGTTTCAAAACGAACACCAAAACGTGCTCAATTTTATAATCTAAAACGAAATAATCTTAAAAATTCATTCTTCACGTTTTCATCATAAAACGAATTTTGCGACAAAAACGTCACTTAATTTCGTATACACGAGTTTCAAAACTTTAAAAAATTTGCATATAACAATAATTCAACAAAATAGCATTTTCCAATTTATTTTTCCTAAAATTTCATTTTCCAAGTGTTTATTAAATGGATATATGAATTTTGAATTTAACGCGATTTTTTCTTATTACGCGTAATGCTCAACGTTTTAGTACCCTTAAATGTAGATTTAATACGTTTTAAAGTTGGCAATCAAATTTAAGTTGTTCAGTCCTAATCGCGATCCATTAACCCTTAAGACGATGATTGATTTTCAATTCCCTCGTTGCATCCGCTATAAAAATTCGAATACCGTCCGTAAAGAAAAATCAATATCTTGAGCGATTAAAGCTCTAAGAGGATCTGCTCGGAAGTCGATTACAACAATATTGCGTATAATGAGACACTTTTCTGCCGATTCGCATTATTTGAGCTTCGTCAAAATTGCAAAAGAATTACACTAAACGCTCCAACATCGCACGCTTCATAAACCACAACATTATCACGCATTTATATAAGATCCGCGAATAACTCGTTTGAGCATGATTTAACTGCTCTCATGATTTGTATTTTATGGACTTTTCATTAGCCTAATTTTATTATACGATACATTTACGTAATTTATAATTAAAACTGAAGTTACCAGAAATAATATTTACGTACGATAAGCCATCCTCATACAAATGATCAGGCAGCCAATGACGTTATATATATAATATATTACCAAATTTCAATAAAACGATTTAATAAATCATTTTCTACAAACGAACCTGGTTTTTTTTTTTTTTTTTTAAAGAAAATGCCAACTTGTAAAAATATGTTCACCCTGAAATTACATAACTCCCAATAAATTAAAACAACCGTCTAATAAAGGAGCAATTTTTCGAAAAAACGGAAACACCTAAACAACCCGTACACAGATTTCAAAGCCCTTCAATCATGTAACGACGAAATTGTCATCCGCCTTGTATTATAGAATATTAATCGTAATAGAACACAAGCGTCTGACGGCTCGTCTAAGTAATGTCGCGTAATGAGAGATGAACCTTCGGATCAATGAATAAAAAGATGTGTGTTGGCTTCATAAATGTGCAGATACGCGTGCAAACAAGTCGAATGCGCCAGCTCCAATATCCCGGGTCGGATCCGGGGTCACCATGGCAACCAGGAACAGGGGGTAAGGGGCGCGAGAGAATGCTCCCGTGGTCCACATTTGCCCCACCAACCCCGGTTTCACAGACTTAAAAGTGTCGCTCCTAATTTAGCTTTAACGACAGAAGTAACGAACGACGCAAAACCAAGTTCGACGAGCGAACCGACAACGAAATTTGGGCCAGACTTCACCGTCGCCGACCATCTTTCTAATCGATCTCGCGTACGCGCGACTCCAGCTTGGGGTTTGGTGTTGATTTTTTGTTCTTTTTTTTTTTTTTTTTATTTTTTTAATTCCACACACATACAACTGTGAATATGCTTAAATATGTGTTTCAATTAAAACACAACCCTTTTGAAACAAGCGCCACAAAATAGCATTGGTTTAAAGACACGTTATTACATCTTCTTGACAGAGTTTATTTTTACCACGTGTTTTTAATGTAAATAGAATTGCTCGGATTTGCTTATAAAATGTCTATATATCATGAAGACTACTTAACACATTTTCAGGTAATATTGACGGTCATAAAATTGACTAAAGAATAATACACTGAAAAAAATAATATTACAAATTTTACCAAACTAGATAATAAAACGACGAAAAGTGAGCCAAAATGTAAATAAACATTAGACGATATCATTGTTTTTATCATTTGTTTTCTGACCGTAATTTATCATAATATTTACATTTTTGCCTATTTTTCCTACGTTTATTATCTAGTTTGGTCAAATTTGTAAGATTATTTTTTTCAATGTAGTACATGCCAAATTTGGATTCTTGTATTCATTTTTAACAATTTAATAAAGAGAATTCTTAAATTGCATATTATTTGTTCTTAAGAATTATTCTATTTATTTTGTCGTGCAACGTTACATTGAGTGCAATAATTGTCGCAATTGTGGTATTTTTTTAAATACATTTGAGTAGCAGAATGATGTATTAATTTATTAACATAACAATTTGTTTGTAACAAACAGAATATTTTATTCTTAAATGAACAGAAACTGTTAAATACTGACTGTAACAACAAAGTTATTTAGTATAATGTTGAAAAAGGTTTGACCAAAATTGCAGTTTAAGTACACTTCTAAATCTATTTAATTATGTAGTATACACATTAATTTCGTTTAGTTTCGAAACTTCTTGAAAAAAGTAAACTCAAACTTTTAACAGACATATAAATAATTTGTTATACAACTACCATAATATTTGTACTCCCATGCAAATATAACGTTAATTCTTTAACAGCGAAATTTGTTGGAAGTATATATATTTTATTGGTTATTATTTAATTAATTTTATACATATAAAAACTGATATAGGAATAATAAAAACTAAATAAATATATATAACTAATTATTGGATGTAATTTGGTATGAAAAAAAATGTATGTCAACCAAAGAAAATTTACTATCAATAATCACATGACACTTTGCTGATAAATCCTTAGAGAAATTATAAGTAAGAAACATGGTCAGTGTCAAGTTATATTATTTTAAATTTGACTTATAGGGTATTTTTTTTTTGTGTATACAAAGTGTATTTTTATTGAAAATATAATTACATTGATATTCTTAATTCTGCACCTGTGCAGTAGATTATTAAAAATAAAAGTAATAACTTTCTTTACAAACAATTTATAGTTATACATTTAATAATTATTTACAAACAAGTATGATAACGAATATTATGAGATTGAGTTTATTAAGTTACTTTAATTTCTTATAGTGCAAAAATATTATAGAACTCATCATTAAATTATAACAATTTATAATATTTTAGCATTACTACAGTTTTATTATAATAAGCAGCTTCTTATTGTATTATTATTCCATTGCCAGCTTAAATAAATCATTTTTCAAAAGCATTATTATACTAATTTGCAATTATGCAAAAGATTATAATCTTTTTTATTACAACTATTATATTATATTATATTAGATATTAAATAATTAATATATTTCTTTATATTCTACATATATATAATTTTTATTATTAATTATTCATTTAACTTGTTTGTATTGTATCAGTGAAAATAAAGACAGTATTGTTTAGCTTAATCCATGATCATTTGTCAATTATATACAATTTTTCTTAATAAATCCATCAACAACAACAATTAATTTGTTAATAATAATTTAACATCAAACAAAATTTTATAATTTAATACAAACAAAAACTATGTCATAATTCACGGATAACATAATATTCCACTTTTGTCATTATAAAGAAACTCTATTTTAAAATCTAATCTCTTTTCACGTCAAATCAAGAAATCTTTTGTATAAAACGGTACAAAGGAGAAGTCTCTTATGCTGTGAATTAATGTATTTGACAAAAAAGGTAATAAGAATAAAGAGCAATCATGAAGTAATATTTTAAATTAATCGCTTAATAATTGTCCATTAATTTAATTATACAAATCCAGTAAACTACTAAGTAAAAGTCAATTAAAAAACTTTGTTATCTAACTGTTTGTATAAAGTTATTTGAGTAATAATTCAAAAATAAAAATAATATTTTATATTATAATGATCAGAGTGTTTTGCTACATGAGACTAATTTAATTATAAGCTTCTATATTTAACTTTAAAAAAAAGTGTATACATATGTATATAAGTTTATATAACTTATATAAATTTATATATCTATATATACTTATGATAAACATTTTAGAGACTCATACTAATAACAATTCTGTATGAGAGTTTTGCTAGAATTTTTAATAGGAGGAGGCTTTGGAGAGCAAAGCTCTCCACATTATATTTAGTCCCGTTTATGGAGATACCCCTACTTTCTTGCGTTTAAGTATATCATCCATCATTAATGTTTATGTAACATGAAAAAACATACTCGATTTATTCTAATTAACACCAAATATTATTTTCTAATTGATTATTTTAAATACAATTTAAAAAAACGTATATTCTTAGTTGCAGCTTTCATAACTTTATAGAGTATATAAATTAGAGTATATAAATGCAAAATAAAAATATATTTGTATACCTTATATACATAATAGTTTTATTTTATATTCTATATAAAATACGATTACTGCTATTCTAATTTGAGACAACTGAGTGCGCCTCCGTCAAGGCGATAAGAGATCGTAATCACAAACTATATGACTATTATATATTAATTCCCTTTAATTTAAAATGATTGTAAATTGTTTAAATCGTCATTATTATTAGGTCGGTTAATAAATAAAAACATATTATAAACAAAATAATTTTAGTCAAATTTAGTAAACAATTTTTACGTATTATTTTACCACGAAATAATTATTTATATAATATTTAACTCAAATAGTTAATAATTATCACGAAATATATGGTTTTGTATTAATGAGAAATCTGTTTTTATTGTATAGGTTTTGCATAAGACTGGACAAATAGAGATCTGATACTCCTAACCCGTCAGCTTTACAAATGCAACGAGTGTTTCATAGTAATAAAATAGGCTTATTATAAATCCAACTACATAAACATACTCTCAAATTGGTTAGCGAGATTGGAAAGCAAATTGCTCGGAAAAATAGACCAAAGAATTGTTTGCAGATGACAGACATACAACTAGTATAAACACACAAACCATAAATTTGTGTATATTGTTACAACGGATCTTTCATAAAGTGGATTCAACTATAAGACTGCATTGTCATAGCTATGCTAAAATACATGTTATAAACTTTGAAGTACAAAGTGCATTATATAATAAGTCAATATGGAGAAATATATATATATATGAAAATAGATTTATAACGTTTATGCGTAAATAAACAGGCTCCTTTAACTACCCTTATTCCATTAACAAATAAGTTTATATATTGAATTTTTTACTGTCACCGTTAATAAAAGTTTAAGAATAAAAATTTAACGACTTCAAGAAATTCAGTTTTTGAATTAATAATCATTCGAGAATGTTCAACGTCAAATTGATTAAAACCTTTAATAGAACGTATATTAGGCTTTGCAAATAATGATAATCGTATTCGAATCGATTAATAGTTCATTGATTGAAGTGCATAATCGTCTATAATTAACGCAGTAGCACATTCAGTTTTATAATTAAATATTGTAAACGAAATTGATTAAAAAGCGTGTTTTTTTAAACGAGATATGAATAGCCAAAGGTCATGTCAAATACAGACTTTAAGTAAAACATTTTGGTCTTATTACAGCAAAAATAATATGGTTGGCCTAATGCCGAGAAATCCTTCCAAGCTTTTCTCGACGTCGTTCATTTTTCTGCGTTTTTAAGTCATTAGCGTCGTATTGTTCCGGACCACCACATCAGTTACAGAAATGGACAATATTTTAAAATAAAATTATATAATTTGTACAATATTTGGCAATCCGTTTCATAAAGTCGAATGAATTGCAATAAAATTAATGTACGTTGAGTTAACGTTGGACACATTATTAGCTTTTAGGCCACCATTTATTTTAAAATTCTTAATATTAATAATTCAAATATTACAATGATATACTGACAATAATATTAATCAACTATTGAATTAAATGTTATAATTTTGAATTTCAACTAGTACCATGGAAAGATTTTTTTAGTTAACACGATATATCAAGGATTAATTATGTTTAATTGCCAGTAAAACGTGTCATCTTTATTAGCAAAAAAGTAAATATTGATAACTAGTGGGACTGCCATGAAACGGATGAAAATATGACTGCTGATACAAAAAAAAGTTGATGTAAAAACTCATGTAAATAAGCCAATCTTTTGAATTATTGCGTTCCAAAGTCGTGTTCGACAATTCATACTGCCAATGACTTGAAATATGCACCGTTCTATCCCATTTACACGTATCTCTGTAAATGAAATATGGACAAAAAATAAACTCAAATGTGTCTAATATGATATATTCATTGATTAAATCCATTTTTAAATTAAAAAACTTTACAATTTTGTTGCAAGTCAATTTATTCAACTAATTAATTTCATAAATTAATTTGAATATCGATTCAGTTTCTAATTACGAATAATTATAATGCTTATTTTATTATTATTAAATATATATTTAAAGGTATTGAAATTAAAGATTTGTATTAATAATATTATAATTAAATACACATATGCTTGAGCATATTATTAGTGGATTCTTAAATATATAACAATAATATTTGGAATAATAATTTAAGAGATTAATTTTAAACTTTATCTAACAAATGAAACCAAAATAATAGCAGTCGTTATTTGCTAATCTATTAAAGCAACCAGCAAATTCTATTCGCACCAAACTTGTCATCAAAACCAGAGTCAAAGCAGACAAAGTTGTTTTTTTTCTTTGTTCTATTTTGTTCAAACTCATTGTTTAACTGCATATTCACATTGTACATTTATTTTAACTGAGAACGTCATACATTATCGACTGATACTGTTCTGACAAAAGAGGAAACTCGAGCGGCAGTACAGTCACAAGCAAGCGGCGTGTTTAGCGATTGTTTTTGTGTATACACAAAATTGGACTTCATATTATCAATAGACTCAAACCATTCTCTCATTTGCATCTTTACATGTTCATAATATCATTAATGTTTGTATGTTGCATATATGTTTTTTTACACTTCATAATTAAACTCGTATCCTTAGATTTAAATAAGAACGTGTGTTGAGCACTGAAAAAAAATGCATTGTAAAATCACAACGATTATGGCTGTACATTGCTTTCAATAAATTCAATAAACATTTATAAATACACGGAAAGAAACATTGTATTAAAAATTACTAGCAAAATATTAAATGTGTGACAGCGGTGTTCTATTTTCAAATTATACTTAAAAATTAGTAAGCATTGCACATATTTTAGTCAAAATTGCTGAAGTTTTATGTATTACTTCAAAATACAACATTTCTGTCACACAATTGATATTTTATGAGTAATTTTTAATACTTTTTTTCTTTTCGTGTATACAATTTTTTGTCATTTTATATAAAACGTGTTATTGTATAAAAGATACTATATCTATTGTATAAACATATCTTGTTAATAATAAAGCCTGTCACTTTTCAGCAGACATTCATTCAATGATAACAATCGCTGTAAAAATACATGGTTACCTAGAAAAACGAAATATATAGTATAAATGTGTTCAGGAATAATTTGTATAACATTTATTTAGCACTCGAAATGCAGTCTAAATATATTCAAGATATATATTCCGTTTAACTAAGGCTGCGTTTCAGCGTGTTATGTAAATGACAAAGCAGTGTGCGGCTTAAACAAATTAAGGAAAACAAATAAAAAGCAACTTTTTTTGTTTTAATTTAAAAACAGTTTGTTTCATTATTTGACAAGTACTCACTTTTTTCACGACTTTTACGTGCTTTCATCGCAACCGGAGCTTCCGACGTCACCTCAATCTTGTCGGATTTTTGGGAAGCACTCGGCAACTTGGTTTTATACTTTCGTTTGTCGTCCAATAAATTTTGTTAATTTTCTATTGGAACTTCCGTGACAATGTTTATACCTGCCAGAGAAACCTCAAGTGCCGAAACTGGGATGTCATTCAGCATGCTTCAACATGTCCGAAACAAAGCACACCGAATGGCACACTGACTGAATGCGCACACCACACAAAGCTACGGGGTTCCGTGCTTGCGCGCAAGCTCAATATTTACACGCATTTTAACACCGCGAAAAAGCTTTCCGCTGATTGTCAGCCCCTTTGTTCTCATATTTTCTTTTATCTGAAGGCAATTATTCATTTCCTTTTTAAATGTTATTACAAATTTAAGTTTTGCAATCATATTATTAATTTATGTTATTATTGTATGATTTTATATTATTTTTATTTTTAAACGGTATGTCAAGTTTACGCAAATATAATGGTAACTCACTGTAACTTCAAAGTCATGTCATGTATTTTTTGATAATAATAATAATAATAATATATAGATGGATGGATTTGGAACCAATGACACTCCTTTCAACTTACTTCATTCGTTGTTATTACATTAACCAATGATATTAGTATTCATTTTGGTTGTATAATTTATTATTATATTTTATAAACATTTGAACTCTAGTCATTAAAGCAATAATTAATTATTCATTAACCAAAAGAAAAATTTTCATAAGTATTTTATATTATATATAATTCTTTTCAGGAATAAACAATATTATTTCTATTTAATAAATTCAATCAATTTTAACAAATAAATTTAACTATTGCATTAAATAAGTTCTATAAAAGTAAACAAGTCAATTAATAACATAGTTTATAATTTTCAATTTATTATATACATACGGTATACTTGTAAAGCATTTTTAACTTAAAAACATATATTATATGAAATAATATAGCATTTCATTTTATATCAACTAAAATATTTCAAAATAACACGTATATTACTATCTTAATTGAATTTTATCAATAAAGATAATTCTTGATTCTAATTTAATTATTGCTATTAATTTAAAAACCAAATAAATTAATATCAAATAATGACACTAATTTATTTATTTATTTAAACAGAATCAACGGCAATTTATATAATTAATATTTATAATTAAAATTTTATTTTTCTTGTACAAATTTAATATTTTGTTTAATTATTTATATATGAATATTAATATTACTTTACTTACAATTCTTCAATATTTGCCAAAATTTATTTCTAATAAAATTAAAGTTCTTAATACATGCATTAAATATTTTTAAAATATAATTAATGTTTTTCATAATACTATAACTATTTGATACTATGTGATGGTTCATAAATGTTCTTATACATTATTATACAGCTTTTTCTTGTATTACATTCATGTAATTCTTATTTTAATGTGATTTTAATTTTATCAATTTTATTTGGATAAATACGTATTATATTTAAATGTTGTATTAACTAGATTAAATAAAATATAATTCATTACAAGTAATGTGTAAAATACAAAATAAATTAATTCTTTTATAAATTAATAATCTTGGAAACATTTATCCTAAAAATAATAAAAATCAAGTTTTAAAATATTTATATTAAATATCACATTTTCATGATTTATTTAATTATATTGCATTATGTCAAATATAAAATAATATTTCCTATAATAGGTAGTTTAATGAAAAATAAATTACTAAATTTGAACATACCTGAATTATATTCTCTAAATTACTTAAAACTAATTTTTAAGAAAACAAATGGCATTGTGATAAAGAAACACATTTCCAGTTAGAATAGGTCATTGATGTAAGATAAAGGTCATTACAATGTTTTGAAACCAAATATAGTATTTTATACATATTCGTGATTTCATTTAATCGAAAAGTATTATAATTGCGCACAATATAATTTACTTCTAGAATAAGTATATTCTTAAACATATAAGCATATGTATATTACATATTCAATAAATATAATTACTTTTAAATATTTTGAAAGTAATTTTTAATTATATTCTTGATGATATATTAGATTTTCATATATATTACAAAAGAATAAACGAATATATTAAAAAAATTAACTTTCATTACTAAACTGACTTTGAAATGACCTCTATTAAAGAAAGCTAACAAAAACAAAGTTTACTTTTTTTATGTTAAAAAAATAAACAACCAACTTTGAATAGTTAATTTCATTTCTGAATGATTATTAAAGAATCAGTATTAAAACTTAAATAATGTCAATTTTGTTACTTGATTATCTAGTACACAATTCATTCTATAACACATGTAAATGAATCTTTTTTATAACAAAAAAAGATTCTTTAAACAACTGGAAACATTTATATCCAACGATAGATCCAAATCAAGTTTAAATGTCCAAAAAGCAGACTCACTTCGGTGCGTCAAATTCGGAGCCCTTCGTGTGTAATCGGATTAATTGGGTTGATATTCGTGAAAATTCGGTGACGTCTTTAACGGCGTGTCAATCGAAATCTCAAAATGAACGCCAAAGTATCTTGATCGTTAAAAATTGCATTTAATTTCGCAACAAAATTTAAGCATTGATCACATTACCTCAAAAACGATTTTCTTTAAAAGTTAGTTAACAGTAAATTGAATTTTGTAAGCAAATAATTACCTAAGAATTTCAAAAACCGGCAAAAATCGGGGTCACGGAACTCGACTTTTTCCGAATCGCAAAGTAGCAAGTGAAAAAAAGAAGAAAAGAACGGTGAGACAGAGAGTGAGAAAGATAGACAGAAAAAGAGAGTGATGAACGAAGATCGCTTATACTTCCCACAACAGCCTTACCACTGGGTAAAAATTTAATTTTTTTAGAAGAACATTTATATCTGAACTTTTTTCTTATTTAAAGTTTTTACTTTTATTAATTGGAATTTGGTAAGTTTATACTTTAATTCACTTTTCAATAATTGTCTAAATAAATAATGTACAGTAATTCTCATATTGTTGATTTAAAAAGTGAACTTTAATGACGTTCTATTCAGTGCAAAAAAAGAACCAATAAAATGAGACTTTGTGATCGGTTAGAATATTTCATGTAAAACTGACTCATTTTCATTAAATTTTAAAACAAAGTATTTATTGTTCTTTACATTTAAATATATAAAGAGATTTAGTATTTTAATTTTGTATTAATTTGAAATTATATTTCATATTTTAAGCGTTTATTTAGAGGTTAGATATTGCAACCACCATTTTAGCATTATTTCTATTGAATAAATTTTATTTTATACAGAAAGATTAATTATACTTATTATTAAATAATTGTATTATATTTAATTAAATACTTTTTTTTATTTTGTATATACTTTACAGTTTTTTCTTAAATGAAAATAATGTTAAAGTACTGCAAAGTTAAATAGACAAAATTTGAATATGCATTAAATAATTTCATTTAAAATAATAAAGTACTATTATTTTATTAGTTATGAAGTAATATTTATGTATTATTTAAACTTATTTTATGAATTCTATAATTCCCTTAATCCTGTTAATGTCTACATGAACAAAAAAAATAAAAGCTTTATTATACATTTTGATATATATATATATCGTATTATATATGTGTGTAATTAACTTTTGAACATAATTTAAAACTATAAATTGTTTATAAATAATTGTTGTAAAAGATATAGAATTATGCTTTTAATGATTACTTTCAAATTTTAATTTTATAAAAAAAACTTCATCTCAAAATTCATAACTATTCAAATATTAATAGAGCTTTTTTATTGACTTGAATATTTATATTAAAAATATGTATTGAATTTAGATTACATTAGATGTCACTCTTATTAATTAATTGAACTTCAAAATCTAAAACAGTTTATCTTATCATTTAATAAGAAAAAAAGAATACATATATATTCAGTATATCAATTAAAAGAATTAACAACTCTAACTATGAAAAATTATCATATAAATCTTTTATTTAAATTTTTTTGGTACTTTTTATTTTATTGAATTATTTTATTATTTAAATAAAATTAATATTTAAGTAACAATTTATAATTTATAATTAATATTTAATTATAATTATTTATTTTTATACTAAAGATTGGAGCAGAAGAAGAAATAGCCAGCAAAGAAGAAATGTTTCAAGACAATAATATCGTTCCCTATGAAGTGCAGAATTACTATTTAAATCATTTTCGACCTAATTATTCAAATTGTGATCTAAATACTAATGATGCTACTCGCTATAATTTTTCCCGGGGAAACTTGTTCCCCCAAATTGAATCAAAGCCTAACTACGTCACAGCGTATAAATCCCATTCAACTTATGCTAGGCCCCGAGACAACTCTGGCAAGTCGCC
The DNA here is from genome assembly GCA_022817085.1 of Psilanteris sp. ZL-2020. Classification (NCBI taxonomy): domain Eukaryota; kingdom Metazoa; phylum Arthropoda; class Insecta; order Hymenoptera; family Scelionidae; genus Psilanteris; species Psilanteris sp. ZL-2020. The sequence continues at coordinate 13,262 of JABFQC010000150.1, forward strand.
GCTTCTCAAGAAGATGCTCCAGGCGCCAGTGGGTGTTAGTCTCGAAGAGATCGCGAGGCCTGACCCTTATTTAGCCAACTGGCCAAATTCCCACGAATATTCTGCTCCAAATGAATTATTCAATGATGATAATTCAGATACCATAACTGCAGATTCTACAGGCAATGAATTAGATACTTGGGATGGTTATCGTTATAACAATAATGGATTATTGCCAAACAATTTTTTTTTTCAAAAACCAGTTCAAGGTATGGATGTTACACTCACAGGGAATTCAGTATTACAATATCAAAATAATTCAGGAATTACGATTCAAGAGAGGTGCAGAAGCTGGCTAGCTTCAAATTTAAATCCATCTAATAATAATATAGATGGGAAAAAAGATAGCGGACTTCTTTCAATTTGTTATAATAATGGTCAGATTCAATGCCAGCAACCAAGAATGGATTTAACGTTTCTTTCGAATCAAGATCCTTTAGAAAATGAAACCGTTTTTACGGATTTGCAAGGCAATCCATGTAGTTCTTATTATGCGCAAGACATTGCTGATCAGACATTTGGGTATTATGGACAAAATGGATCAGAAAACAATAATTTTGTTTTACCAGATCAACAGCCATTCACACATCAGGATACACCAACAAATTTCGTTGATTGCAATGATCAGTACAATTATGAATTCAAATATGATTCAAACAATAATAATGGGATTACGTATACAGTTTTAGATGATAACAAAGGGATTCAATCTAATATTCTGGCTGAAAATGAAATAAATTCTTCAACTGGGCAAGGGCAAAGCCAAATCATAGAATCAAGGAATAATGGTACATTTTAATTTTATAGAAGTGAATATTATTGAATTCAAAAATCTTATTAATATATAAAATCGAATAAATTATAAGACAATATTAAAGTTATTTTTCTAAATTATTTCTTCTGTAACTGTTACAAGAATTATATACAAAACATTTTATATAAATTAGTATTAGAATTTAATAGTTAGTATCATATACAATTAGGCTAATTGCTTGTAATAAAATATTTTTAATTATTTAATGAGTTAAATTTATATTTCAATATATTTGATATTAAATAACAATTACCAAAATGTTAATAACATACAAAATATTTGTCATTATTTTTTTAATAATTATTTATTTAACAAAAATTATTGTATTCTGTTTATTATATATTAGAAACTTTGGAACTTTATTGGCCTAGTTGGAGATCAGATTCAGAAAATAAATCACGTAACCTTGAAATTCTGTTAAACGTACGATCCACCACGAAAGTAGATTTATCACGAGATGAACTTGCACAAGTAAATTATTGTTGTAAAACTCCAGTTATGTCAGAAAAAATAAATGCTATTAATTTAAATATTCATTCTCAAAGCAATGGATTACCAGTAGAAAATCGTCAACATAACTTTAATAGTTACCCACAGATTTTTCATTTTGAAAATGGACCTGTGGTGTATGAAAATTTTAATAATTTAGAAATTGAAGACATGTTGAAGGAAACATTAAAGGGTAATGAAATATCATACAAAATGTTGTCCACAGTTAATTCAAGTTAAACAAACGATCTTTGTTATGATGATAATTACTATATATTTTTAATGTAGAATTAACTATTATTACTACTACTATTTAAATCAATCAGAAAGAAATTAATTAGTGTTTTGAATTACAGGTTGTACAATGACAGATATGGACATGGATGTAAGTTTGGAGCAAAGTGGAGATTTCAACTACTATTTCGTTCAAGATTACCAAGAGTGTAATATTGAAGGAGAAATAGGTGAAGTAGCTACAGCTATTTTGATGCCGATAACTGGCACAGATTGATTGCAAACCATCAAACATTGTTTGCATTGATAGTAGTCTTTGATATCTACGGTGTTAAACTGTTTTTTAAATACTTTTTGCGGAATCATGAGAGTAATCAGGAGCCATTTATAATAATTTAAATCATATACTTGGTTGGCAGCAATGAAATCATGTTCAGTATTTTTATGTTGTCGTACGTTATTTAACTTTAAGTTCATTATATAACGGCCTAAGTGCTTGTGATAATCGCGCGGAGAATCCTATCCATAGATAGGATAATGTATTATTTTTTTACCGCCGATAAATTAAAGACTTTATATATTTGTAATGTTTTTTTTTTATTTAACAACATCACAATAGCTTGTATTTATTTGTCATTTTATGTTTTCACTTTTTTTTGCAAATAAATAATGTAACAATTAACAATTAATAGCTCAGGTCATGCTTATAAACAAGTGTATCTACTTTAAAGATGCTGCAAGCAAAATTTAATTGAAAGGAGATGAAAAAAATTGTTTTTCACCCTGTATCGCATCATTGTTGAATTTTGAACGGATAAACTGGTAAACTTTAACGGGTATTGAACTGCGACGTCGACTTTTATAAATAATTTGACTATCAGTATTGATGGACGAATTAGACTTCTCGGAAGATGAACCTGGCGTACCATGCACAGTGTACATGATTTTTCGTATCAGACAGTCGCGCACGTTACAACAACTCAACTCGACTATCCCAGTTTCGTTGCAAAAACAAAAGTAGCGCAAGTTCATGTGAGCGCTTTGCGCATTCTTCATTTTTTTTAATGAGACTCTCTGAAGAGTTACTAATTATGTCACCTAAAAATTTGTTGTTTAAAGTTTAGCTTTTAATAATCATACAATTAAAGAGTATATTTAAAGATGAATTATAAATAAATATACAGAATAAATTAAAGTAAAAACTATTTGTATATGTAAATTTAAATAAAAACTTATTTTATTATTAAATTAATAAATATGTTTCATAATATTTAAGAATTACGAAATTAAAATATTAAAAAATTTAATTTAAATTTAAATAAATATCAACGTTGCTACATATAATTTTTTAAATAATTTTAAATAATTTTAATATTTTATACATAATCATATATAAAAAGAAATATAAAATTGATAATAGAATAATTCTATATTTAATTAATATAAATTAGATGAGATTATAAAAATAACACTTACAAAATTAAAATTATAATAATACTTAAAGTGTAAATAATATATTTTCTTTTAAAAAAACCACGAATATATTTTTTTAAAAACTTAATAATTTTTATTTTTAATTCAAATTTATGTACACTTTAACCATTTTTTATAAGTAAATTTTTATATTATAATAAATTTAGAAAGAAATTACGTTTATATATCTCAATGAGAAACTTTATCATCCTATCAAGTAATTAATAAAAATTGTAAACTATTTTCATATTAAAACAATTTAAATTTAATTAACGTTAATCATTTTTAAATTTCAAAAGTGATTAATTGTAATAATTTGTTTACTAATTTAAACCTAAAAAATAATTTACAATGTATTTGAATTATAACAAATTTGTATTAGTCTGATAGTCTATAAAAATAATCATGTATAATAATAAACTCTAAATGTATAATATATATAATTTTAATTTCTTGGTAAGTTGAATTATATATTCTATGGACACTTATTTATATAAATAATTTATTTTTTATTTAAATTGTTTGTATTTTAAAAATCCCGCCTTAATATTAAGAAGTAACCTACTATTGCCATTTAATGAAAGTTGTATCTCATACACTTGAGATTGAGAATTTTAAAAAGTAGGTATTTTATATCATTTTAATTTACTAATGTGCAATAATAATGAAAATAATATATTAATTAATATTACAATTTAAATTGGTATGATTATTTGTTGTCACAGATAAAATAATCATGTTGTCGAGTCGAAAAATTTGTGGAGATTATCGTATTCTAGGTTATGTTTATGATAACTTTAAACCTAATTTAATTTATTACCAAAATATACGATGGAGAAGAAAACCTATTTGGCTACCTACTGCAAAAAGTAAAATATTCAAAATACCACAAAAGAAAATATTTCCGGAAGATGAAACAATAGAATTTCAAAAATTGTATAACTATTATCGTACAGCAATTATGTCTATCCGGTAATTACTTAAATTAAATTAGTATAACATTGAAATTGAACTATTGTTTCTTATAATTGTAATTACAAATATTATTTTTTAGGTAAAACATGAAATTTAATTGTTCTATTAATTGATAAATATTTTATTTACAGTAAATATTGCATAGAACTAGTAGAAAAAAATAAAATTGTCTTAGATCATACTTATATTGAAAAACTTGAAGATGAAGATTTTGAACGTTGCTCAAAAATTAATGATGAGTGGAATAAAGCTCAAAATTTGATCCGAGAAAAACGATGGGCAGAAGAAAAACATACAAATGCACTAAAAATAATGGAAGAAATGGAAGCAATAGATAGAGAACTTCAATGCCAACGAGAAGTAATAGAAGCCCAGATTAGAACTGCAAAACAAGAGAGTCATACTTTTATTACTGAAGAAAATATAGATCAAGCAATTGAAGAAGCTTTAAGTTCAATTGTTAATTATGATAAAGTTTTAGATCTTGATGGGAATTTGTATGAAGTAAAACCAAATCAAAAAGCTGCATAAATTAAAATAAAATTGTGGATATTATTATATATTTTATTTTTAAGTTTGTAACAATTAGTATTTAATTATTACAATAAAATAAAATTGTAACAGAAACATGTGTATTTTTTTATAAACAAATGTTAAATGAATGCATAAAAAATTCTATAATAAATAATATAATGTCCTAAAATAATTATATTAGATATAATTTTTAGTATATTGACATGGAAATTAAATGAACAATTAACAAGTTAATTATCTGATTGCGATATTGTTTATTGTAGAGAATAGTTGTATACATTTTGAGTAAATATACATTCTCGAATGAATCGCAATGCAATGTATTATAAATATATAGCATCGGAGCATCTTTGGCTTAGACACGCTTTTCATTTGAAGTGTAAAAAATTGTGAGCCATGTCAATTTATTATCAGAGATTCGATACTGTTGGTTTTACAAAATTTGTATTATAACTGAAAAACTTTTATGAAAAATTGCGATGTTTAATAAATTCAAGTTTCAATGACTTGAAAATGTATGCATATTTGTAATCGTAAGTAATTATAATTTTAGTTTGTTTTATTTTCTTCCTTTCCCATCGGCTTAAGTGACTATTATAATTTTGTTCGAATTTTTATTTTTAACGAATATAATTTTAAGTACACTATTAATTGTAGTTTGCTTGTCATTAACTACAATTATATTCAACTATTTTTCACAAAAATTTTCCGATAAATCATTATCTGCTATTATTTAGACTATGACTCTTTATACAAACAACTGCTAATAACGAAAGAGACGAAGAAAAAAATGCAAAAAATCATGTATGTACTTAAATTTCCAATTACATGGAAATTTTACGGAAGAATTTGTGAGCAATTCGATGGGAGGAGAAATGGTTAAATTTACTTTTAACATTCTAATACAATGAAAACTTGGACTGTAAAGGATAGAGAACGAAGTGAACATATTACTCCAAAGCTTAATACTTTTTTCACAAACAATTTTTTTACTTTTTTGAAAATATAAGAAATTGTATATATGAATATATGCATACATACATCTATAATATGTATGCATAGATATATATATATATACAACATAGAAAATTATAATTACATATAGGTAACAGATTTTTATGACTAAGAACTAACATATAAATTAACAATAATATTCTCAAAATAAAAGTTACAAAAATGTTTCTAAACAAAAAACAAATTTAAATAGTTATACTTTGAAAGCTGTCCTTTTTGTAATTTCATCTATTAATGAAATCAATTATTTTCTTGTTATATACCGTAACAGATAAAATACAAAAAGTTGGAGATTTCACTATAACTCATGTTACAATCACTGCTAGAAGTAATACCGTATACAAATATCGACATGCGCTAAAAAACAATATGCAGACGAATTATGAATATTTTATGTATAATGCGCGATATATTGAAATGATATTGGAAAAAGGGGCTTCTATATAATGCCTATACTATGTTATGACATTATCCGTTATCACGTAGTAAATTATCATTAAATTTTCTAAGCATTAACATAAGTGTGTACCTATTAAAATGTATATTTTATCTAATATTGAGTACGGGTCATTTCGTTTAGTTTTTAAATTATTTATTGAACTCAACTTGGATTACTCACAGTATAACAGTACTTTTATTAAAATTGTTTAATACGTTATTTAAAAAATGTAACATTAATATTTCATTTCAATGAAAAATTTTGTAATGGAAATTGTAAAACTTATTCAAAATATATTAGAAAAATATTAAATATATTTCTGAATTGATTATACAGAAGAAGCAACATTGAAATTAAATTTATATGATTTGTATAGATCGTATCCAGAAATAAAGATTTATAAAAAATGTAATAACTATGAGACGATCATATATTGAAACTGTGCTTATACAATCTAAGTTGTTTGTGTATAATAATTTTACAAGATAATTCAAGCGATTCTTAAAACAAAATGAACCGTATATGTCTAGTTGTCCTGCTAGGGCACATACCTCAGGTATCGGGTGGGCTATTGCACTTTGTGTTTACTCATCTCAAAAACATTATTCGTTTAATTATTTTATTGAGTTCGAGCATTGTTATTTGTATTTAATTTTATCAAAAAAATCGATTTGCTTAGACATAAAACTACGTTTTAAAACGCAGCATGCATCTGGAGCTTAGTTTAGGTACGTTGGCTGCTAATAGTAATATTTATGTATATATAGGCTCGCAGGTATGTTGTACTTTTCCTTTCATAACCAGACTCGATTGGGCGATACGTTATAAACGGGTTTTTATATGCAAAAATTATATATATACAGATTCATTCTAGATAAAAAATGCACGCAGATATTCGCGACAGGTACTAGGACGCTGCACGTAAATCATAATTTTCATAATAAAGTGAAATATTTTATTTTAATCGAATTCTTTTGATAAAACATTATTCCAAGCTTTCGGTTATTATTTTTTATTTTGTATGCATACCGTAATAATAATTTTATTAAAATAAAAACAATAATATTTAATGTATTAATTATGCAAAAATATAACTACCGACAATAATATCGCTATTAAATCCATACGACTTCGAATTTTTGTATTAATTTGCACAGCCACTAATCTAGAATAAATCTGTTCGAACCTTTATATATACATATATAAAATTATAATATATTATATATATATATTGAAGCAGCATTCAGTAAGCACATTCGTGTGAATACTGCAGGCCACAATAATTGTCTGGAGTTATCATTCTATTTTTTCCTTGATTGAACTTTAATCTTAATTTCATTCACACCTTTTCACATTAAAAAACGAATGATACAAATTTGATAATATGAAGTTAAAAAGCAAAAAATAAAATCATAAATCCAGACACCAATTACAATCTATACAGTTTTTATAATTATGTGCGTGTGAATTTCCAATGTGCTAACGCATTCACTTATTTTAAATTTATTATATATACTTTAATATAATATATTTTTAATTTCGTTTCCATATAACATACAAAAATTCATATTATTTTCCGAATTCAATTTTTAACTCGACCCGATCTCTATGATTTCTAATCACTTGTATTACAGAATGTCGCAACGATTTTTTTGCTTTAGCGCGACGTTTTTCGACTCCACGTTATTTTGTTACTTTCGTGTTTTGAAAAAATACATTTGTAAAAAAACATCCTTAACCTTATTACATTAGGTATTGTTTTACGAAAAAGATGGCACATGTTCGAATAGACTCGAAATTTGCATTATCTCAAATATTAGGTTGTTTTGTTATTTTGTTCCCCCGTCTTTGTCATTCAGACTTGCGGCAGTGCAATTTATGTTGAATAATTAATCGATCGTTGAACAAAACAGCAAATGAAATATTCGTAGAGCCACTTACGATTATTACAAGCCTGCCAGATTACATTACTCATTAATACGAGTTTGTTATTCTTTACAAAATATCTTACGATTGTTTTATAATTAATTATTCTATTATTTTTATATTCTTTTTAGTAATTATTGTATTGACTGTTGGAATAAAGTATAATTACTCCATTATAACTGAAATATCTTTAACAATCCTGTATAAAATACAAAGTTAAAATATTTGTCTGGGATTATTTAAAATAAAGATAGATATTTGATTTATAAAGAAAAACAATAGAAATATAAGAATAAATATATAATGTAAATTGTTCAAATAAATGAAATTTCATTAAAAATTTCGTCGCAACAGTCAAAACGTGAATATATAATTGTTTGTTTTCAAGCTCGTTTTCTTATAAACGAGCAACGTTCGTTTCACGTTTCTTTTGTCATGCAGTATAGCAATTTATCGTGACCATCAAATAGTTGGTGATTTTATCACAGCGCCGCACTCTCACTCATGCCGAAAATTATATTTGTTATTTTAAAGCACGCTTTGCATTTCAATTTAGCTATTTCGGCATAAATATAAAAACTAATACATATATAACTCGCAATACATTACTGATTTAGTTGCCCATGTTTAAAGTAAAATATAAATTTAATTTACATTCAAATTGTAATTGATCTACATAAATAAATATCCAATTTGATTTGCAATCTATACAAAGATTAAATGTCAAATAGATTTAAATGATAACGTCAAATAAAATTGTTACGTACGCGCGCATATGTATGAATAAAGGTAATATAATAACTTCTAAAAATGTTACATTTTGTACGATGTTTGTTAAAGATAATTTATTATATTGAATATTTTCTATAGTTTCTTTACATTTCAAAGTATTTATTTATTTATAAAATAATTGCAAATTGTATTTGAATACATTACACACCGCCATTAAAGTCAAACGTAATAACATAAATTTATATTGGAATTTGTCGATATAATTAATATGATTCCAAATCGTAAAAATTATTGTAGTCTGTATATATTTCAATTATTAAAACATTAATATTAATATTTATAACTAATGTTAATATCTCATTTATTTATATTACCCAATTCCCTTTCACACAAAAAATATAAATGTTTCAAGAACTTCTGTTATAAATCCAATTAGATAAATTATACATTTTCGACTGCCAACTCAGAATAGGATTTAATAAAATAGAAAGTTTTTACTTTTAAATAAATAATTTTAGAAAATTATTATTTCTAATATATGTCAATATTTATTTTTTTTCTTCTGAAAATATAACTTTACATATTAAATAATATTTCATTAACAACAATTTTAACTTATATAACCTGAATGTAATTATTATTAAATAAATGAAAATACAAGTTCATCCATAACAAGAATCGTTCATTCATCAATTCAATTATATACAAATATAAAATTAAATAAATTCTATACTGTATTTTAATAACCCCCATTTAATGATAATAAAATCCAAATGAGTATTTTGTATTTATTTTGAATTACAAAATTATAAGCATAACTAATAAAATTACATTGATGATATAAAAATTGTGATGAACTATGTAAGATTATACAAAATGTAGATCTTTTTGAAAATACAGTACTAATTGAACAATTTAATTCCAGTTCCATATAATTCTTTTTTAATATTATACTTTTTATTTCACAAAATTTAACATTTATAGAAGTTATCCAACATACATTATGTATGCATTTTCATATATTTTTAATATTATTGTATAGTAGTATTAATCGATGTACCGTAATTTTGACAACAATATTATGAATAATTGAAAATCTAAGAAATTAATACATTAATTTTTTGTAATTAAATAAACTAAGAATGTCCAAATGTAATTTATTCACAAAAAATTAACTTATAATAAATTTTGTTCAGACTTCGAAAACTTTTTTAGTTAAAAATGTATAATATGTAAACAATTAACAAATATGACAACTCTGGTGGAATACAACGAAATTTGGTAATTTTCTGTCTATAGACAATAATAATAATAATAATAATAATAATAATAATAATAATAATAATAATAATAATGAGAGTACATGTGTGTAGGTGTGTGCGTATGAGTGTGTGTATATATTATATATATTTATATATACATATAATTATAGTCACACACACATATATATAGTTTTTGTATTACATTTTGAACGAATTATTAGTAATATGATATAATTATCATTAAATAATAATGCTTATCAAACAGCAAATATAAGATTCAACAAGTTTCTAAGCAATAATAGCAACATTGAATGAAGAAATACAGTTTGCACTATGAGCACATAGAAAAAAAAACAAACAAATGCGGTCCTTTTTATTTAAAGGTCACGCCATCACCAACTGTGAACACATTTTACATTCATAATAACAATTATAGTAATAAACAATATCATAATAATCATAAAAAACAATGTCTGCGTCTAAGCTCTAAAAAGGTTCCGAATAAAAGCTAGTCCGTGACAAACAAATGTCGATAAAAAAACATTACAAACTTTTGTAATATAATAAAACAGGTTAACTACATTGTTACCAACGTCATTACCCTGGATGTGTTTATAGTACAAAATGTTATAAACTGTGTTAGAATAAAATTGATTTGCAAAGCTTCATTTCATCTTCAAACATTTGCAAACTCAATGACTCTCGATGTACTTCAAAACATGGACCGAGATAACTACTTTTTTTATATTTTACACGTTTCTTGATTTTTTATTTTGTTTTTTTTTTTTTATTTATTTTTTAAAATTAATAACTTTTGTTTGGTCTCAATATATGGCTATTGATTCAGATTATTTTAAGTAACGATTTATGTTTCAATTAGGTTTTATTCGATTCCTCTTGGTCCATCTATTGGCATTGTATGCAATACTTCATCTAGTAGTTGCAGCGCTCGATGCAGGTGCACCTATTATAGATTAATGTAATTAATTATTTAATAATTATATATTATATAATATATTTTTTATAAATATTATATTTATATTTTAAGTATATATTAATTAATATTACCTCTATCCAACAAGGTGTTTCTTTTATGCTTTGTCTGGGGTAGTCTGGACCCCAACCTTTAACAAAACTAAGACGCAATATGCATAAACGGCGTAAGTCATCTACACCAATACCCGCAGCTGCACTAAGACCTTTATGTAAGAAATATAATATGTAACAAAATAGTAATTATATAAATAATAATATAAAATATAATATGCATTTATAATGTAATGACATACTGAGATTTTCTGTGATTATAATTTAAGATATTCATACTATGGATTATAATAAATCAATATAACAATACGTTTCCATTAATGGAAAAAATTGTAAGAAAGTATATTTGATAATTAGAATACATATGTTACTGTATATAATTAAAGACCAGTAGAACATACAATCTTTATTTAAGTATTTTGGTTTAAATATAACTGTTCAATTTTTTTCTGTAGAAATTGTGATTATTAAGCTTAGTTAAAAAATGTTTTTTTAAAATTATTTAACCATAATTTTATACTTTAAAAAACTAAAAACTGTCATTTTTATGTTTGAATAATATAATATAAGAACATTTTGTTTTTTATTTGAACTTTACAGTTTTCACTCAATTTGTTAATTGTGAATATGATTGAAAACAAAATATAGAAATTGTTGTTTAATTGCTTATTTTATGGAATGCATGAAAAAATATTATAACTTCAATGAAATACTTTTGGTAATCGGAGTTCCGTGAGTAAGATGTCCGGCAACAGCAGCAGCCTGTGCAGCAGCTGCAGCTTGAGCTGTCGCAGCTTGGCCTCGCATTTGTTTGTGACACTGGCGCAAATCAAAAACTTTGATATACGCTGAAGGATAAATTTTGTGTACAGCATCACCAGGAGATCGTCCCGCTTCTCGATCCAAGTAATATGACTGTACAAAAACACTATGTTCACTCTGACACCTTAACCAGACATCACCTTCTCCTCGTAAATCAAGAACTACACCTTTCCCTGTAGCAAAAGTAAAATAAAAATTAGAATAGACAAAAATATCAGTTAAAACTTAATATTGTATATTTCAATTATTATTGAATATAATAAATATCTAGGGTCAAAATATATGAAATTAAAAAATATGTAGAATATTCATATTTATTTATACAAATGATTTATTTGATTAATTATTGTTTTAGAAAATAAGATTTAAAAAATTATGATTATTTAATTTTTTTGTAGTTATTTAAATTTACAAAAAATATTATTTAATTATAAAATCGTATAATATTAATTAACAATTCAAAATTGTACAAATTTACCTATATGAAGACGTGCTCTTTCGCTTTGATCAGTACGATGGACATTACTTAAAGCTCCTAAGCAAAATCTGTTACCACCACTTGGATCCACGTAACCATCAACAGTTACTGTTGGACAACTACTACTAACTTTAAAGGTCTCACCAACTTGAGTATCGAGTTCAAAATAAGCTACCGAACACCAATATTCTGGAGCAGGTTGATTTGATAAAAGTCCACCAACACTTCCACTAACTTCACCGTGTCCACCCCCTATTTATACAATATTATAATAAATTAAAAATAATTAATTAATAACAATGATATCATAGTTAGATTAGATATTTTATCGATTTTAAAATACAGATTTGTTCATTATTGTGTCATAATAGTTATAAAATAAATTAATATTTATGTTTAAAATGATTTTTGAAATTATATTATTAAAAAGAAGAATTATAATTTTGTAATTAAACTGGTTAAAAATTATAGAGGGGGCGGTAGTTGCGGATATTTTTATAATAGGTTTGAAAGGCTTTTATAGTAGTATACTATATATATTCTTTAAAATTAAGGTGTCATCTTTATAGTATTTTGCCTTTATATATATATGTTTCATAAGATTTTCAAATTATAAAATAATTGTGTATACTTATATATTAATACATATTAATACATCTATTATAAATTGATAAAACTTACAGTAAGAAGTGGGATGCATATGTCGATGATCAGGTGGTTGCATACTTTGGGTGTATGTAAGGGTATTTGCTCCAGTCCATTGAGGAGCACCAGAGTTGTATGGATTAGCGACAGTAGCCACGGTAAAACCGTTTTGATGATGCAAATGCACTGGTGATACAGGAGAACTTTGGTTGCCACCTTAATTATAATATTAAAAATTGGCTAATTAATACGTTTTAATTTATAATATGAATATTATTTGATAAATAAAAGTATAAATAATTTAAAAACAGTATGAATTTGTATCTAATACAATAAAGTAAATTGATATTAAGGCTGCCGATTCACCATTTCTTCTAAATGTCATTAACTTAATTTATTAATTATCATGTAATATTAAACTTAAAAAAATAGCTAATGTATAACAACATTATAATGATCTGTAGCAACAGAACCCATTTTATAGTCTCAAAACGCTACCAAATCTTATTATGTCAATAATAAATATATGACAATAAATAATAGTTACCCTATTTTAAATATTATATATAAATTATTATATTAATTATATCATACTTAGCGATGCAGTTAATGCATCAACAGCAGTGGGAGGCTGATTGAGATCTTGTGAAGGTGTGGCAGTACCATAAAATGGTTCACCAGTTTGTCCCTGTGCTGGACTAAGAATCTGACCGCTTCCATTTCCACTAGGTGGATTTAATGGTTGTTGTTGGTTACCTACAGTATGACTCATTGAGTGTACAACTGCTGCAAGTAAAAATTTAATACAAATTTTAAAATATTGTATATTTATAAAATAGAATAAAAAACAATCTAATACATCGTTAATAAATAACTCAAATAAAGCCTAAAATTTCAAAATAAAACAAATAATATAACTGAAGAAAATATAATTGTGCACAATCGTCAGTAAGTTACAAATATTGACAACATTTTTTGTTATATTTTCAATATTTATTGAACCTTGTAATAAAAAAAAATAATATTACTTTAAATGACTTTAATAATGATATATTTTTTTAATAATGATGACTGTAATTAATAATATTAGGTTTTAAAATTTAATCAAAAAGTTAAATTTTTAGACTAATTGAGGAAGATTAAGGAAAATGAAGGGACAAACAAAAAAAGCTAGGCGCCCGTACGTACAATGGTGCATGTTTCGAGTTGAGGAATGATGAGGCGTGGGGATCCATGTCTGTTGGGGGCAACTACTGTCTTCCAATTTTGGATGTGGGTTAGCATTATTCGCCACCACGCCCCCACCAAATATTCCCTCACCATTAGCTAGGCAAAACAAAAACAAAAAACAACAAGAAAGTCAAAAGAAAGCATAATACTAAATGAAAATATAAGTAGCAAATCAAAATGTAAAAGAAATTTGTGTATAAAAAATATTATAGTTGTTAAATTTATTTCTTCCTTAGATGAAATATAATCGAAATGATTTTTTAAATATGCAGTCATGACTTTTATTTATACACAAATTATTCTTTCATTAGAAGCAAAAAACAAATATGTAATACCATTAATAAATTCTAAACACTAAAGTGAAAATGAAATAAAATACCATCATAGCTATAGGATTAGCATTTTAATGCTTTTAATGTTTATAATTTCTTATTTTATATAATAATTATAAATATTTTCACTAATAATAATAATAATTATTATGAAAATAAATTTTAAATATATATAATAATAATAAAATAGTAGTATTTACATTTTTAAAACAAATATAATCGTTTTAACATATTAAATAGGTTATATTTTGTTATATAGAAACCAAAACTACAAAAATTAGCAACTAGTGTGTAATTTAAGTCATGAGTTACTTCTTACATTAAGGATTATGAATGTATAATGTCACAGAAACTGCAATTGAATCTTGTATGGTATGAGTTAAAATGATTGCAATTAATATAAAATATTTAATATTAAGATAAATTATTTGTTAATATAAAATCATACCGTATTGTTTATTTATATTATTATAAATAAATTAAAATATTTTAAATGAATTAATGTATAGGTAGTATAATGTACACTGCTACTTAATTATTCAATAAATTAAATATACTTTTATTAAAAATTGTATTTCAATGAAATTATATTGATATCAAAATTTGATGATTGTACTGCCTATTTTTTTAAAAATAATCTTGCATTAATTTTATCATCTTTTATTTTTTTATATTTTAAATAAAATGTAGTATATATTAATTTGTTAGTCTTTGTATTCTTAAAAAGCATTATTTAAATATATATAATTAATAATAATGTTATTTGTCTACATTTACAGATTACAAATAAAATAATAGTTATTATAAATTTAATTACGAAATATGTAATTATTAAAGAATAGAATAATATAATTATGTATACTAAATAATTACATGATTAAATGCAATTATTACTAATTACTTTTGAAAAAACAGTATATTATATGGAGTTATAAGAATAATATATATCTATAGATAAATATAAATATAACATATTTCAGAACATTTCAAAAATGTATTAACATTAATTAAACTTATATATATTAAATCATTAAAATAAAATGTGATTAAAAAGACCACAGATTCATTCAACATTATGTGAAACTCATCTCAAATCTACAATAAATCTAACTAATTTAATTTGTAATAATCAAGTGATTCTAAAAAATTAATTCAAACAGTATTATATAATACCTGGATTAGGTGGTGCCATGCCAGGAATAAATGATTGTTGTGGCTGCTGAGAGTTGTTTGGGGCAGCTGGTTGCGTTGGTGGGTGATGTTGAATGGTTTGATTCATTTCATTATCGACATCCATTCCACCGCTGACACCAACCCCGACATTAGTTCCTGAACTGCTACTACCTCCACCTACTGTATACTCATCTTTAATTAAACGCCCTCCAGGTCCCACTCCTACGCCAGATTGTAGAGTCAGTCCGGATAAGTCTGTAAATAATGGGTCTGTGTGGGGCATACCAACCCAGTCCATCATACACCAATGCAACAACAAGAAACAAAATATTGATGTGTAGTGCGACCGGTACCCTAATTTTGTGGGTGTTATTGAAATTCACACCAAAGTTGATTTCTTAGACTGAATTTTAAATTCAAATTATCTAAAGAGATTTGGATGAAGGTCACAAAATGCTGATGTAATAAAATCTTTATATGTAAAATTAAATTATTTCAATGTAAACAAATTTAATAAAAAATTATATAAATATATTGCTGTCTTATGTTATATTATTAACATTTAAATAATCTTTATAAAAATTATAAATTTAATTGATAATAACTAAAATTAGTGAATTAAAACATTCACTCTGTCAACATTATATTCTTAAAAAGTAAATTTAATAACAATATTTTAAAATAATATATCTAATAATATAGTTATATATTACATTATGGAATTTGTATAATATTTTATTAACAAAAACAAGAGTATTTAATAATATTTCCTAAACTTGGTATCTATTTTAAATGTTTATAAATTTTAAATTTGTAAAACATTTATGAAAATTGTTAAATAATTCGAAACTACATTGGATCAATTTTTGATAAATACATAACAATTTATGTATCAATTTTAATAAACACTTCACAAAATACCTCAGAATTAATATTGGAAAGACCTGACAAAAAATGCCAGAAAAACTAGTCGAAAAAGCGTAACATGAAAACTTTTGGACATATGTGCATGCTCAATTTGAACATACCTATCCCTGGCGAGACTACTCGCTCATAGTGATAAGGGTTGACACAGACGGAATCGCATTTTAGATCAAATGCAAATTGACAATATTTGGCATGTTTAAGCTCATTTTTGTGCAGATCGGGCCAACGCCATATCCTCGCATAAATTACATGCGGAAAACCTTTTCTTCCAGCAACTTGAAGTCGACCATCCAAAGTCCTTTGAATTGTAACGCATTTACTAGGATGCGCTCCATTTGTTGTGATTGCAGTTATCAAACTATCCAATTCATCTCGCTTTTCCTAAAAATGAGTATTAAATAAATAAAATATTTATATTAAATTGTTTAATAAACTTTTTTAAACAAGTTTTATTATATTGTATAAAACAGTACAATATTGATCACTTTATTATTCATATGTAATAATCTTTTAATAAAGTATTATTCTTGTAATTATTTATGACAAATGTATTATATCCTAACAATTTAATATCCAAATAAAATAATAATAGATCTTTAACCTTTAGCTTTTTAACTAAACTCTCAATGGCACGTTTACTAAATCCTTCACTCTCTCCTCCTTGACGATGGCACATTAGAGAATGGACAATGCTGAGGCATGCATCTGCACTAGTAGGTGCTGTAGGAGTCATTCCAGTCATTTCCCTCACTGAAAATTAAATGTAACAATAGATTTATAAAAGAAAACAATTAATTATTTCAAATGTTATGCATATTTATTAATTTAATTTTTTTTAATAAGTAGCATTTTAAAATAATATATTTTTATTCGCAATAGTATTACTATTCTTATATAATAAATTAGTTTGAAAATCATGAATTTATATAATTAACTTTGATTTTAATTGGAATAAATTACAAATATGAATGTTTAATGATTAATTAATATTAATTTGTGGCATTGGAAAATTGTTACAATGTATATATTAAATCCTGATATCTTTTATACAACTATAGTTTATGCTAAAGTAACAAATACGAATTATTGTATAAACATAATTTATTTCATAATGTAGCATTATCAACATTTAACAATAATCACTGAAGACTATCAAATTAATTTTATAATATTAATTATTAATATAAATATTTATATAAACAACTTAAAATTTTAATTGAAAAATAAAAATCAAAAATACATTTATAATCAAATATTATTTTAATTAAAGCTTTAATTATAATATATTTTAAGTGAATATTAATATGTTTAAATTATTAAAAATTACTTAATTTTCTACCAGTGAGTGGTAATATACATAATAAAACTGCATAATAAAACTACGAGTGATCTGAAGTTAGCTTCACTTACACATATATATGTCATAATAAATAACCAAGATTTTGTGAATTCATTAATATTAAATTCATTAAAACAAGATTTTGATTTAAAAAATGTATGTAGGCTCCATATACTTGTATTTCATCAAATACTACTGCATATAAAATTATTATTTATTTTTTTTTTTAATTTAAATATATGCTATTCATATATTTCATGTATTTCTCAAATGCAATTACAAATTCAAAACTAATATCTAACCAAAATTTTATTTGATATTCAAATTGTTAAAATTGCTATAAGTTAATAATAATTGATGACTGAAGTGTATAAATATATTTATATATAATTACATGTTTACTATTATAAATTAAAATGATAGTCATTTATATGTATAATATATATTTTTAAGTACTCTATATTTATTATTATGATAATATTTAATATATAAAATAATATTGAAATTCAAGTTTTTATCAACGAAATTGATAACATTTTAATAAAAGTTTGTCCTTGTTGTGTTGAATATTTGTTGCGTGCTCATTTCTGTTGGTGAATTATGGACAATGTTCAAGGACAAATTAGAATGGGGATTTTTTTACATATTACATTGAAAAATATAAACTTTTAATCATTAATAAATTTTAGTTGTAGACATAGAAATAAAGGTACTTTTTGTATTTTCTAAAATATAATATTAAAGAATGATATATTAAATACAAATTACAAATATATATTTTCAAATATATACAATTTTAAAAACTAAAAAAAAACGATAAACATCTTATATATAAATCATTCAGGATTAAATTTACCATTAAAAAGAATTAAACATTTTGGAAATAACAATGATGAAAAATATGTTTATAATTTTATAATATTTTAATTAAATAAACTGTTTCATAATACAGATAAGTTTATATATATAAATGCAAAATATTAAGCATACAAAAAGTTTTTAATATTATTAATACACTTTCAAACATAATAAATTTATTTTTAGAAAACTAATATGTAAATAAATAATATATAAATAATATTAAACAATAAAAATGTAAAATGATGTTTATTTACTACAATATTTCGATTTTTAAAGCTAATTTGTACTAATGGTAATATTTAATATGCTTAACATTTCCGACTATTTAATGTAATTTAATATACACATCATTGCACACATATCTTATTAACAAGTGTATAAATTTACATAATACATATTTTTACATATAAATGTGTTTTAAAAGTTTAACATTTTTAAAATAAACATTTGTTTTTAATTATTTGCCTCTATATTTACATAAATAATCAAATTTACATAAACATTTGTATGCACATGTGATAAATAGAAAAACTGTCAACTTGACAAAAACATTAGAATTAAAGTTTTGTTTTGTTTACTTTGCAATTTTTGAAACGTTAACATTAAAGTGACGTTTGTCAGCAAATCTGAATTCGAGTAATTATAATAAAGTTGTATGTCAACAACAATAAAAGAACTACACCTTTTTTAAGCTATATTTGTAACGATAGGTTTAAATAGAAAAAATCGTTCTTAATTATTAGAACTTCGAAGGCCTTTAAATTTGAACGGTCAAAAATGTTATATACAATTCGAAACATAAGATATGTAAAAGTTTTACATTCAGGATTGGACTGCATCGGAGGCGAGGGGTATAGGTGGCCTCCCCCGGCCGCCAGTCCGACCATTTCTGTAAAAGAAGCCGTGGCGGCAATCGCAGCGCGCGTCTTCCGTAGTCACGGGTTTTGTCCTCACGTAAATACCCGGACGCATCGAGCGACCTTGCGGCTGTTCCCATGCGCGTTTCCGCGCGTTTCGCCTAATTTTGAGGGTTAAGTAGATCTCAAACGAAGCGAACCATCCATTCGGTGAACCTTAATCTCAGTTCAGATGCTGTTGTCGTGCACCGCGCGCTGATCCGTCCGATCGTGCGAGAGTTGTCGCGCGTCGAAAGATCTGAGCCGCGCACTCTTTTTTTTTGGCGGGAATCAGTTTCGTTGTAGCAACACTCGTTGGTGCTACGTCTTCAGCCACTTCATGGCTTTTCGTCCGGGCTTATTCGCGAACCCCGCACTTTGCGTAAAAAAATACACCAAACAACGCTGCCGTACAAAAATGTCCCGCAACTATCAACTGAAGTTAGCCGCAGGCGCAATTTAACGTCACGGTCAGAGAACATAGGTCCCCTCGAATAATAATGCGCGCAATTTCTGACGATAGCGTTTAAATGCGTGATGGCGCGAAAACGCTTTATTCTACTTTTATTTTAATTTTATTTAAGTGATATACGAAAATTAATATATATACGTTTATATATTTTATTTTAAAATTATAATCATATTGCAATACTCAGAATTGCAAAGAATGAACATATATTGATAAATAGTATAATTATAATTAGTTAATATATGCGACAATGAAATTATTTTATATAGGACTATAAATTTGCGGATACATTTATTATTTTTCAATTAGTGTTAATGCATTGTAGAAAAGTTAATATAATAAAAACTTTTCTTTCAAAATTTGTATAATAAATTTAAATATCTAGGATTTTTATCACTGAATAAAATACAATTTTGAACTAATTATTATATTAAAATATTATTAATTTAGTATAATTAGTACTAAATTATCCATTTTGAAACGCAAGAAATTATGATTATCATTTATAGATTCATATCAAACTTTGTTAGCACTAGATGTATATGTAAACATTCGTAAATGTTTAGGTCTACAAATTTGAATTTTATTCCTATATTATATCTTTGATTGTAAAGTATTATTCTTTGTTCATATATATATTGAGATTTTATTGTAATTAGTTTTTCCAATTAACACTTTTTTCGTATAAAATTAATTATGAAAAAATATGTTTCAAAGCAGATGTTAATGATGATTAAAAAATTAAAAAAAAATGGCAAAATTCATTTTAACCATTCAGAACAAATGTATAAATTTTGTTTACAAACGAGACAATATTAAATCATTTTATTATTAATGTAAAATATGTTCAGTGTATCCTTTTTGTGTAAATTAACATATATGCATTATA
This sequence comes from Psilanteris sp. ZL-2020, assembly GCA_022817085.1. NCBI lineage: Eukaryota > Metazoa > Arthropoda > Insecta > Hymenoptera > Scelionidae > Psilanteris > Psilanteris sp. ZL-2020. Next base: position 34,301 of record JABFQC010000150.1, read on the forward strand.
TTTTAAGAAAAAAGATTGCCTTTAATTAATTTTATTCTTTCATTATAGTCAACCGTTATAAATATACAGAGCAAATGTTTTTAGAAAATAAAAATTTGAATACAAATTACCTTTCCTGTTGCGAAACATTATTTCTACTTCCAGCGAATTCACTTGTACAATTGATTTCAATTGTGTAAAGCAAAAATAATATATATATATATATATATATATATATATGCGGGGAGATAAAAATGCTAATCTTAATTTGTTTAAATTGTAACATGCAATTATTTAACGTAGTTTTTAATAACTAGAACATTTTTCGACACATTAAATTTAAAATTAATTAAACATGAAAATTTAATATTAAGTACAATATAATATGCACTCTTTATAAGATAATATATAATATCAAATATATTTATTAATTATTCATTGAAAAAAATTCTTTATGTAAAATTCATTTCTAATAAACAACAAATTTAGTTTTTTGGACAATATTTGAATATTTTCTATCGAATCAATGGTTATGCATTTAACAATTTTTCTTAACTTTCTTATATGATATGGTTAATTTTCTTACAAGATATAGTAAATTTTCTTATATGATATTGTACTGTACAAACATTTTATAACAATTTTTACAATATCTTATAGAAAAAAGTACTGTATGGCATTACAAAAATTACTTTAGTATAGTATA
>JABFQC010000151.1:0-34947 GCA_022817085.1 Psilanteris sp. ZL-2020
ACTAGTATACGTTCTACGTTTTTTTCCGTGTATATATAGAAAATAGGGTATTTGTAGAATAAAAATCGCAAATCTAATATAGCTAAGACAAAACGCTGCGACTGACAGTTAACCGTACATACTGATACACGCGTTGCGTTATCAAAACTAATTTTCGATACAAACAGTTCAGTCATGCAGACGAAACGAGCGGATCTGTAAATAGCCGCTTTCTTAGCGTAGACATCCAGAACTATACAAGTTGTTTGTAAACACATCATTTATGTTTTGAATATAACACAATTCCATTACAGCATTCGGATTCATTGAACTTTTTCACTTTAAAAACATGTTTTTTCGAACTTCCACAATAGGTTTATCGTGTTTTCATTTTAGCGATTCGATTTTTTTTTCAGCGAACAACGACTTTGATGAACGCATTGAAAAATACACCGTCAAAACTAGGTCATTATATATCGACGATAAAGAACGTTCAATTAGACACATCTCGTTAACAGGAACGGTTTGTTGATGCAAAGATAGAGGTTAGTTGTTTTCACAAGATAACAGTCAAATTTCAAAGCACACACATTATCACCTTATCACCCATCAGCAGCATACATTTTCTAAATCACAACAAACACCGCCATCATAACAGACGCGATCAAAACACCGATATTCCGATTTCAAAGAGTCACCAGCCTTCAAGTCCATCGATTACAAGAACCATCCGTCGAAACAAATGGCCGTCCAATCGCGCCGGCCTCCCAATACCAAAACACAAATTGCAACGTAAACAAACAAACCGTTGTTTACCCCCGAACGACCTTGCCGGCCGCCGAAACAACAAACAAACTCGAATTTGGCGGGAAAAGGGAAGATCGAGACCGGGGCGATTTCGAAAAACGCGCGCCCGACTAATTGGCAAGGAACGAACCCGGGCCCGTCGACTCGGCGAGCGGCGAACGGAATTAACGAAGATATAGAAATTGATAAGCGCGCGATAGCCAAAGCCGCGCCGGCAATTAGCATTTGTTTTCGGCAACCGAATAAGCCGCTATCAAAGTCAACTCAGAATCAACAATGGCGGGTATCAAACGCAAGCCATCGCGCGCGATAAGATAAGCGCCGAGGGGTGCGCGCAATTAGAGCCGCGGTCGGTTGGCGCGGCGCGATTTGCATACGGCGGGCTAATTAAATCGGCGCGCGGATGCGAATGAGCCGCGGCCCGAACAATAACGTCAAGCCGATCGCGTAAAGCGATAGCGATCGGCCAGAGTTATGGCTTGCGTTCTAAACAACAGCTGTCGGGCGCAATTTTTTTCGCAACATCGGTCTTGAGTTCCATTGTGCCCGCTCTATTTTATTTCGCTTCATTAAAACAGAGAAGAAGAAGCGTGAACGTCGAACAAGGCCGGCTCGAAAGCCGGGGGAGCTCCGGTGCTCGTCGGCGACGCGGCTCCTCGGGCCTCATCTGCATAAACATCTCGGTAGCCGGTAAGCGCGCGGCGGCCTCCACGGCCGGACGATCTCTTGTGCGCTGCCAATCTACCGACTTTGGCTTATGCCAGTTTGCACGAAACCGAGTCTGCCTCGGCGAGCCGCACATTCTTCACTGGGACGCGCAAAAGGTCGTTAAGTCGCGACGTCGTCCTGCTCCTGTCCCTGCGCTCCTTTTGCTCGCCTGCGTCTTTTTCCGTCCCGCCCGTTGTTCGGCCGACCCCGTCTCAAGCAATATCCACAACCACCATCTATTTTACGTCTACTCGCGCTCTATTCTTCTCCTTCGAGATGTCACTCGTTAAACGCTTCCATCTTCGCCGATTGCCACCGCATAAATTTCCATTAGGTCTCGAGGGGATACGTGGAAACAATAGAGGAGTGGTCGCGCGACCAAGAGGATAACGACGAATTTATGGCGAAACGCTCGGGATGCTTCTTGGACGCGCCGCGGAGATGCGTTCATTGCGAACGATTGTTTCGGGATACTGATATCTTGGCATTTCGGGGACTTTACCTTTGTCATTTATCAATGTTTCGCTACTGGTCCGCGCCGATAATTGGGAGATAGACGGCGTTACACGCTGGATATGAGATAATGGCTCCTGGAAACGGCCGTTTATAAAGGTTACTGTTAAATAATCTCGGGCGTCTCACGGGCTCAATAAATGCGCGCGCTGGCTTTTTGGGGGCAAAAAAGGGGCAGAGCAAAAAGGACGCGATCCTGGACACAAGCTGAATGATTGTTAAGTTGGGTGGACGCGGAGGTTGCTGTTCGTCTAATTTGTTAATTTATTGGGCCCGAGTTGGGTCGCTTGTTGTTTCATTTGGGGGGCAAGACGGGCTGATGGGATCCAGGGAGGTGCATTTTGTTGTTTTAATTACACCGGAGGTTAGTTATAAGTGAAGTTGAGCCGAATTGTATTGTTTATTTATGGGCCAATTATGGTTTGGCCAGCGACGTTATTTTTAAAGTATAAATTGATTCGTTACGGATGCATAAAGTTGGTGAACGCGCGTTGGATCAAAATTTATTGCTCGTGATTTTCCGTGTTTTTTTTTATTCCGTATTTCGTAAGGTTTGTCTGGTGTAAAATGATGTAAAAATCTGAAGTATTTTCGAGATGTGTATATATAATTATTGAACTTTGTCATGTAAATTTTGTAGGAATAGTTTTTGTATATAATTATAATACATTTGAAAAAGATATTTTTTATCGAAAATTTAGTTATGTGACTTTATTAATTAAGATTATTTCAAAGGAAATTGGATCCGGCGATCAATTATAATATTTTTGTTTGACTTAGATTGTTAATGATGCCGCGATTGATTTGCTTCATAGATAAAAATAACATTTTCTGAGATCATAAATTACGTTAATAATAAGATTTTCAATGTATGAGCAACCACGAGTGCTTAAAAATTGTTTTAAAAAATAATAAATAACTATTAAAGTTTCATTGCTCTTCAATCACAGCGTGTATTTACAATGTCACGTCTGCACTTTGATTATAAAATAATTAATTATTTCCTTCAATAATGCATTTATTGTGCATATTAATCGATAATTTTACATATTTATGTTTATTACAATTTGTGCAGTCATAATTGATGTTCACCACCATGATCTCAATTTCCCTATAAATAATTAACTAAATTTTGCAACTTAATGCAAAATGTACGCAATTAAATCACATTGCAGTGTGATACAAAATGCACGTACGAGTAATTAAATATTATTTCGATAACAAAATTTCACAGAAAAAGTCACTGAAACAAAAACTATAAAACGCTTCCTTTTGTAATTAAAACAAAACTAACATTTCAATCTCAGTGCTTATCTTAAGTAGCCGTATAAAATCGCGAAAAAATTATTTTTATATCTGCATTTAAAAAAGTCCCAACACAGTGGATACGCTCCTGAAGGCTTTTATGGCCATAAGATAATGAAAATCTTTGCATATTACTCATAATACCGTATCTCTTGTATTTATTCCTAATCTGTTTCATACAATAAGCAAACTTGTTAAATGATTATAATTACGGCAAATATGCGGGTCTAATGACTGAATGCCTAGTTAATACGACGTAATAATAATAAACATTATACGCATTTTTCATAAATGCGAGCCGTGAAAAATGTTTATAGTCATAATAACTGCAACGACTGTGGTTAATCGTGACATTGTTGCAGCGGTTATGGTTTCGAACTGCTTTAATGTTGCAACGCAGTTACTAAGTTTAAAATAATTTATCGCCGCACAACCCATGTTAAAGTGTTGATGTGTTTCACGCATATAAATATAACATATAATACCAAATTAAACTCTCGAACCGTTACCCACCTTTCGTGATTTAGAATCGGCATTTTTTCAGCGAAAAACAAAAGCCGCAAGATTTACGTTAAGTCGCATTTTTTGCGGAACTCAAAATTGCGTGGCAATTATAACGCGCGGAATGAGACGAACATTGTCATGACTCTCGTTGCGCCGCACGAAGCGGAGTTATTGCGATAGTAACAATTACTATTACAGTTACGAAGCATAACGGCTTGATATAGCCTGCGTTGGATTGTTTTCAAATACGTTCAAAAGGTATCGCAAAGTTTGTAATTACGGTCGACGTGATTTACAATTTGTTATTCCAAGAACGTTATTTTGATATTTATATTTCGACAGTGTTTTGGTTTGAATTTGAATGTTTTTGTAGGAAAGAATGAAAGGACAGTGAACATAAACACAGGCGACAGCGTTGCGATGGGTAAAGGTCAAACGAATTTTATTAATAAAAAATATTATTTAAAATATTATAGAAAGATGATGGAATAAAACAATGCTGGTTCGGAGTCAATTGTATTTGGCATTGTTCGCCCTTGACCGATCATAATAATAATATGTTTCATTTCCCACATTAAGGGAGTTATTTAAATTTAAATATCTACAATATAGTAGTCTTTTCTGAATTAATGTTATACTTAACGTAAACATAAACACCCACGACAATGTTACGATGGTTAGAAGCATAGTGTAATAAAATACTATGGTTAGAAGGTCAAATGACTTTCGTAATTCATTATTTGATAAATATTTAGAATTTTTGAATTAGTGCGATAGTTGATATTAACACAAACATCACGTCAAATGTGATCAATACAAGGGCACGACCGCCTCTATTTAATTTACAGATTTCAGTTTTCTTTGTAATGACAACAGTTGACTACGGTCTCAACTAAAGGTCCCGTCGATTTAATATAAAAAACAAAGAACACTGTACAAATACAACAGACGCAAACAAAATTATAAAAAGGTCGATATTTCGTATGTTTTTTTTTGTTGTTCAATTATCAATGTCTACAATCAAAACGTCGTTTTTAATGTTACGCCTTGGTTTCGTAATGTATTTAAATGAATCGGTAAATTGCGTTCGGACGAACGCATCCCACAATGGCGACGCAAGAAAAGCGCATGACATTTGAGCGTTATGAATTGATCAGTTGCACACAACGACTTGATGCATTACTTAACTCCTTCACGATATTAAGTTGAATTTCATGCTAACCTTCAATTTTTTAATTCCGATATTGAATAAGATAGAAACGGAGAATATTGTAGATGCGAACATTAATAGACCGATATGCTTCGTTGACGTAGCGAGCCGGCCGTGATTAGCATTCCTATTTGCATATTGACGGGTTTTCTAAAAGTTATGAATATTTTACCTCCTTCTGACGATGAGACCTATTTGCCTCATTACTGACCGCGTAACGAAGTATCGGATTCAAAATTCAAACTCGTTCCGCCTTGACCAGGCATGGCGATTCTCAATTATTAGCCACAATGGCGACGAGCTTATATCACTCGAATTCTGAATTACGACGCAATAAATATCGTTATCGCAATTCAAAAATAGTGGCTTATTTTTTTCTCTTTCTTTTCTTTTATTGTTTAATTTCTTAATTTACAACTTGAACGTGCTCGTTTCAGAACCGAACAATATTTCACGAGACAAAGCATTCCGCATGCGTCGAAATAATTTCGACATATTTTTCGCTATCTCATTAGAACTAATCATTGGATTTTTGACACTTGGCAGCGAACAGAAAGGAAACGTCGAAATTAGTTACGCGATTCCGGACGGTTATGGCCGAGAGACGTGTAATAGGTGTATTGTTGTTATGTTACTGCTTTGATAGCAATTTCAGATTTCGTCGAATTGTGAAATTCAAATCCGAGGTATTGATGCGGGTAATGGATTTGACGGATAAGTATGGTTTCTGCAAACGGTGAATGTAGTTGCGGACGTTGGCCGCGAGATGGCGCTGAAATGCAGTTAGCCATACATTCTCGGTTTCCCCTTAGTATATGAGCGTGAGTACATTTTCGAAGTTGGATGAAATTTAAAGGTGAAAGGAAAAAAAAGAAATAGCCAGAAACGGTTTGTTTTAAATTATCTTAATGTATTATAATAGATATCTATCGGTATTAAATTTTTTTGTTACATACACGGAGAAAAGAGTTGATAGACAAATTCCCGTATTTTTTTACGACACTGGCATTAAAATTATTTTTATGAATAATTAGTCATATGTGTTAGAATCTGGTTTAAACTTTTTTTTTTTAAATAACATTTTTATATTTAAATAATACTTTAAAGGTACATAATATTTCGTTTTTAAATTCCTCGAAATTGTGAACAATGCTTTCTGCTCACAAAACAAACCAAACTTTCATTATTACATTTTTCTTCATACATGTTACTATCCTATTTCGTATTATTAATATATATATATATATATATTTCCCAAAAATCCTATACTCCATATTAACCCCTTATCCTTACTCAATTATTTTTTTTTTAAACTGATATCAATATCAATTCTCATCAACAATTACTCAAATTCTTACGTGCCTTAACGCGATAACCTAATAGTTATATAAATTAATAATGTATTCCGTTTGATACGTGGAATTGCATTAAGGTTATCAAAAGAATTATTACGCGAGGGTAATTCAGAACTTGACGTAATATAAATAAGACATCGTTTTATACACACTAAAAAGTAATATATATCTACTATTAAAAATGTCACAAGCGTTTACATATTCTCCGAACGCCAATAACATAATAAAACTTGCATCATCCATTTTATCAATACCCACATATATATTTAAATATATATATATATATATATATATATATATATTTATATCGATTCCATAATTATTTTTCTATTACACGCCGAACTCCCACTGAACTAGACCTCCAACGAAACTTTGCAAGTCATGGGATCGTAACACCAGTTATTTCATAGACGTTATAAACACTGTGCATAATTAAACAGATTACGTTCGTACAACTATATTCGGTCGTTTCGCGTGCGACGACGACGCGCCGCGGAATTGGACTCGGGAACGAAAATGGTCGCAAAAAAAAGGGGGGTCTGAAAATTTGATGCCGCTCGCAAATCAATATCCATCGGAATTTGGATTATTCGGAAATGCGGTATACATTAGATTGTTACCCACATCGTAACTCACAATACAAGCATGACGCCACCAATCAATGTCCCAATTATCGATAGTTTCGGAATTTCATTATCACAGCCGTAAAATGGCCATTACTTACGAAACTTCTTGCATTCGCAGTTCTGGCATTGAAGCAAATTTCCATTTATTATGCACAACAAAACCGCGCGATATTTTTCTGTTTCTCCCTCTTTCTCCCTCTTTCTCTTTCTTTACGCAACGTAGTTTATTTGTTTATTTGTTGTTTATCAATTAAAACCGACCATCACAAATTTGTTCCGTCGCGTAACCGTATTTGTGCGTTATTTACATTGTTTCATCGTTATTATTATTATTGTTATAATTATTATTACTATTATAATTATCGCGCGCCGAAAACCGACCGTACGGTCAGTTACGTACGGCGCGACGGGGCATAAAAAAGTTGAGTCTGATTTTTGCCAACGGTTCAATTAATCTTCTTGTATTTGTACATCGCACACAATTTAAGTGGATTGTGATATTAAATCAAGATTTGAGACGAATATAAAATGCCAAACGAAGCATTAAGATTTTGAATATGGAATGGAACAAAGTAGCGCGGCTTATGGCCGGCGAGAAACAATGGCAGGCGGGCTGTGCGTGCAATTAAACGCGTCTTCTTATCGTTTACAATGGCCCATATACACTTAAGACCCGGCAGTTTCGTCAGCGGCGTTTCAAGTCGAGAGGCAAACACGGCATTCAACTGCAATTACGGCGCGATCCGTTGCTCCGTGCGACAGTGTAAATCATTTCCGCAATGAAACAGGCGATCGTCGTTGACGCACGAATTGCGATCGGGCCCAAACTGCGAATTGCGTGGATTCTTATTGAAAAGCAATGCGTGTGCGATTTCGGTCGGAATTGCAGCTTAAAGGCGTGTTATTGAAATTCGTTCGCGGCGCAAATCAATAACTCGCGGCGCAAAGTCGGAAAGAAACGGTTGAAACTCGTTAACATTGATTACGTCCGTTTGACAGCGAGCGGTTAATGCGAGCGCAAAATGTCGGGGGCGGGAGGGGGCGGGAGGAGTAAAAAATTGCACGGAAATAAAATGAGAGAAGGAGAGAGAGAGAAAAGAAAGGAAGAAGTAAAAGATTGTCTGAACACCTTTGCAGCATTATCTTGGGGTTTGCCGGACGATTCGATTCGTCGGAACGATTTAGGCCGGCTCAAAACAAGCGATTTATCTTTTCTGCACCAGTGGCTGAATTGGCATCGGAGCACGCGGCCGAGAAAGAAAAGCGCTCTCTGAAAAGATATTGCTCTCTGTCAGCTTAGTCAAAAAGGAACGAAAGGGATTGACCGAGCCGAAAGAAATGAGAAACGAAAAAGTGTGCGCGCAGGAAGCGGACGTTGCAAAGGAAACGTTTGCGCGGGGTTTCGATCGCGCGGAGTTAAATATCGACGAGTGTTTTAACGGCGCGCGCGGCGGGTATTAATAGAATTTCATATAATCGCGCGGGATCGGCTTGTTTCGCGTAATAAACGCGACGCGAGTGCGACACAAAGGCAACTTAATTAAACCCCGAACAGACTCGTAATTTCGGAATTACGGAACCGCGCGACCGGGTCGAAATTCATTTGCCAATTTGGCCGGGTCGCTGCTACGAATGCGGAAGTTTTGCGCGAACGCGCAGTTGGGTGGGTTATTTTGCGGGATGGGTGTCGTTTCGGGATTCGGGAGATTCGATTCGCGGATCATCGCGGTATCACGCAAATCGGTCGTCGAATATTGTTTGTTGGTCAGAGAATAATTTCGGTTTAATGTTATTCGGATTCGCGAACGTCGGTTTGATCTTCCTGTTGGTTAAGAGCGTTTAACCGTTTACAATCCATTGCTAATGATGAGCCGCGCCGGATCTTAGTCAACGCACAAAGCGCGATCGCTTTAACGCATTTGTTTGAAATTTCATTCCCAACAGGCAAAGGCAGCGATCTTTTGAGGTCGGATCAATTTACCTGATCTTCAAAGTGATGAAAATTGTGTACAATATTAGTCGCTGGAGCGCGTCCGTGTACGACGCTCGGTCTCGGATCCTTTTTTTGGACTCGACTTTTTTTTTATCAGGTTTTTTCATGTCCACGACCTTTAACGACTTCCATTTTTCCTTCGCCGTATCTCAGGGACGGGACCGCTTCTCTCTGATGTCTGAAAAAGAAACGACGAAGGAATGGACGTTAATCCGACTTGATGCAAATCGCACCTCAAAGATGTACCTTGTAACCGGTCGTTTCTCGCAACGAGTTAAAAAATTGCGATATCCCAACCTAATGCGTCCTTCCGTTCGAACGCAAAGGACCCTCGGCTGCAATGCCGATTTCGGATTCCACGGAGATACCGAGAGTCGCGCAACTTTCGCGTTTGATACGCCCCTGGGGGCCAAATCGACCGGTTCGTATTTGGTTCGCGTTATTATTATTGTTGTTAATTCATGTTCTGGTTGAATCGCAACGAGATTGTTTACGGACAAACAAAACGAAAAATAACCGTCGGGCGCGTTTTTGATCGCGACCAAAAGCGAGCTGTTGCCAAACACAATTGCCAAGCGTCCAAGGGCCCTTCGGATTGAGAACCCTTCAAACGTTGTTGCCAAACAAAACGCGACTGCCCTCGGCCGATGCCCGACACCATTTTCTGCGACCCAAATGATCGGTCCCGTTCTGACGGTCGCGGCAAACAAAGCCCGAAGAATCGGTGGAAGAAAACTCGGTGGCGAATCTGATTGAATTTGCATCTGCTCGAATATGTATATCTGGACATCGGTCGATCGTCGTCCGATCGTGCTCGTTTGCGTCCACGGCGCGGTCACCGCCGCTGCAATGGTGCCGGGGCTCACGTTTTTTTCCTTCCACCGAACTACCCCCCCGATCCGCTCCGAGGCGGATCCATCTACCTGCGCGAGACCATGCCCGACGCATTCTAATAATAATCTATGGGAATGTTCGGCATCAACGGGGATAGGAGGAGCAGCGAGTCACGAGGAGCCGCGAGCCGAGGGACGGAGACGGCGCTAGGTATTTTGAAAAGATGGAAGCCAAGGGGGCTCAGTCTTGCGGGAGCCTATTACGGGCGCAGCGGGTGTAGATGAAATGCAACAGGCCGGGCCCGGAATGCTGCATATTTGTGTCCCGATTTTCGACGCTATTCGCGTTGAAAGCCGTGCGTCGATATTCAATGCGATAATGTCGGGCCGCGTGTGACCGAACGTCCGGTCGTCTGAATGACTGTTCGTCCGTCTCGCAGCACACGCTAACTGACTGACTGACTGACTGACTGGCTGACTGATGCCGATCTGACGTACGGCGTGCCCCGATTCTCTCCACTCGTAAAATCTCCCTCGACACGGCTCAGGCGGCGTTTTTTCGACCGTTCCTCCTCTCGAGCTGGGTCCACTCCTCCGTCGTTTTTTCCCTCTCCCCCTGCTTGTCCCGACGCTCAAATCGATTTCAAAATTAGCGCACGCCATTTGCTCTCGAATTACGCATCCGCGCGAGGCGGACGACGCGCCGGCCGATCGCGATCGGCGCAAATCGACGCCGAAGACGGGTCGCGCGGAATTAACGTAATTGTCGCTTTGCGTGCCGGTTTGGTCGCGTCAATGATGCGGCCGTGCGCAGATTTCGGGTTAATTGCGTTTACGGTGCCGCGCCGTTACGTTAATGCGACTCGAAGTCGCCGTCCGTTAACTCGCCAAGGTGCACGCGCGCGGCCGAGCTGCGTCGTCCGGAAAAAACCGACCATCAAGAGTATCGGGAAAATCGGTTGCGTCGACCGAAAAGCCGCTTCCATGAACAACCGGGCGAGACGAACGCACGAGGCTCGGCTCGGCTTTGACACAATAAAGGAGTCAGCTGGTCTGCGGCGTTTCGGCCGCGCCGAGCCGGTTTTTCAAAGTCAATCCAAGCAGCGCTTTTGTTTTGCTGCGCGAAGACGCGCTCGTCGACTCTCGTTAACGGAGCGCGATTGACGTCGATACGGACGCCGAAACGCGTGCCGATCTCGGTTTCGTGGCGCCGATCGGAGCCCGAAAGTCGTGCAAAATGACCGTCGACGGATCGGTTTTTTAAATCGCGATTTTGTCATACCGATTAACATCGGGCCGCGCGATCCTTGGCGACGTCTCAGGAATAAGGAAGCACTTCCTGCGCGGCCAATGTAAACAGCGTCGCGTAAAACAAAACGAGTTTGCTTTAACCCGCGCGAAAGAATGATGCGCCGCGGAGACCATTCTTTAAGGTTCTTCCTCTTCCTCCGGCGCGTTACGCTCGCCGGAACAGCGAAAGAAGTTTCGCGAAGGAGACGAGAGGAAATTGAGACTGAAAGCAAGACGGCGCGCGCAGCCAACGAAGAGGAGCGTTTTTCACCGCGACGCGGCTACTTTTTCGAGTACATAATTTATGTCGACAAACGCAATAAAGCCGCGCGCCAAACGCTGCCTCCGATCAAACGGAATTAAATTCGAGCGACGCGCCGGAGAGATCGGACGGTCGAATGAATTCGGCGAGCCAAAAGTCTCGTCGTTCGCAAGTGACGCCGAGGGAGCCCCGGGTTTGGATGTTATTAAAGATGTTGCGGGATTACGTTTGATCGCGCGTTAAGCGTTTAAAATCTACCTGCTGAGCGCGCCTAGACCCGTCTGCGAAGATTCACGACGAAAAAACCGTCTTACGGACGTTTGCAAAAGCCGTTCGAATTTGTGTATGTGTGAGGGTATATATGTAGATTGAGGTTGAAATAATTGCAATTCGGTGCAGGCCGGGGGACAGTTTTTTGTCGTTTTGTTATTTGCGAAAGTTTCGGTAACTTATTGTTTTTAATTTAAATAAAACAATTATGTAGAAAGTGAGAAAAATCGCGTTAATAAAATTACGATGTAATTATCGTAAAATAATGGTATTCTTGAGAGTACTTGCATCCAGACTTTGAATTGCAAAGAAACTTAAAAATGTATTTGATTTACATGTTTATTGAAGTTTAATTTCATTTTAACAGCAATAATATACAGTTCATAAAACAATATCAGTGATATTAATATTAACATCGCAATTGAAAAATATAACTTTTCCTTCTGAAAATACAATCAACGCTTGGAACTTTACGTGCAATATGAGAACATAACATCAAAATTATCGTGCGGCGTAATAAAAAATGCTACAAAATTTGAATAAACGCGCATTGACAATTTTACTATACTATACAGTAATGTTTATCAAACGGCATACCTTCAGTATCACTGTATTCGCAATCTAATTAAAATCCGTCAAATATCACGAATAAAACATAACAACAATGTTACCGCACGTATTTAACTTCGAGATGTTTATTGGGTCGGTGATTTATGTACAATTAAGATAATTGTCGAAAATAATAAAATAGATAAGTCGTATAAGAAAATCAGAATAGGATACCGTAAAAAAAGAAAAGAAAAGAAAAGAAGGAGAAGAAAAAAAAACTGCATCTTAAACTGTTCGGACGGAAACTGAGCCGTAAAATGTCGATGAGTTTCTAAACCAGTTGGATTCCACTGTCAAAAACGCGTTATAAATAAGAATTAATGCAGCACCCTCCGTTTTTAGTGATGCTATATAATGTCCATTTGTGGACTACTCTGTCTCACGAAACCACAGCGAAAACAGGTTGAATATACCTTGTATACGATCGTTCCATTCAAACATCAAAAAGAACAAATGACTTTCCCAGCGAGAGCCTCTCGGCGCGGCATATTTCCCGTGCGCTGCGCTAGCAAACAGATATATATATATATATATATATGTATATGTATGTATATATAAACACACATTTTGTGCAAAACTAATTTTAATTTCATTGTCATTAAATCAATGGAATTGAGCGGAAAAAGCTTTACCGCGCAGGGCTTGTTGCGCAAATCTTGTGCACAATGCAACATCGACGATTCTCGTCCTCTTCGTTTACGAATCCCATAAAGTGCGATACAGTAATTATGCGCAATATAATAAATACGACGACCACGGCGACGACGACGTTAATATGGTTTAGGATGAATATCTCTCGTGGACGGAAAATATTAACGTCTTTTTTAACTGCGAGTTTTTTCGGCTCCGATCCAAAGCGAGACTTGACAAAAAAATACCTGACGTCATTTGCTTAATGGTGGCACTTCATTCATTTCAAACGACGCCATATTGAATTTGTTATAGATTCCATCGATTTGATAAATAGGACAATTAATCGACCATATCTAATGTCGATTCGGGCTATCTAATTCGTTTATTATGATTCTCACACGGATACTAGCGCGCGCATATACATAAGCATACACACACAACGACACGCGCGTACACTAATGTACACGCGAACGTACATTTTTGCTTAGGTGATTATTAGTCATTCGAAATTAGTACAGAATGTGATATAGCGGGGATGAATGTGCAGCGGTATATGCAAGTACGTTATTTTCGAGAATGAATGCCATTAAGCAAGTTGAAACTGAATCGCCGAGAAGGAAATCAAGCTACTAATGGGCACCAGAAGGAATGCCGCGTTGTATTGACTCGTTTCATTAATAGTTATATTACTCGTCAAAGGGAATTTACACGGTTCGGCGTCGTAAATTCTGCCGCGGTGTGCATGCTAACTCGCTCGAAGCAAACACGTCGAATTTTTCACAATTTTCCGCGCGCAATATACGATTGATAAATCAACCAGATTTATTCTTACCGCGCGGCGGCGAGAACGCGACGACAAAATTCTCAACGAAAGTAGATAATTTTTTAGCGCGCGTGCGATTCATTTTTTAAATCGCGTCATGGTGTTGAATATTCCGCGCGCAGATAACCATGGGGAATCGATCGACGTGACCGTGCGACGAAATTAATTTCGTAGTTAAAGCAGAAGTCGCCGAATTCTTGAACAGGCGCGCGTTATATGCAGTTATATCGATGAGTGTCCTCGTTACGTGTCACGTGATATTTAATGCGCTTAAAGGATAGACATTTTGTTTGGCGAGATGTTTTTGTGGAATCGAAAAGTATTCGATTCTATTTTTCCTTTCCAAATTTCCAAATTTCGAATCGCCATTTTCAAATTTCCCTTTCGATTTTTTCAAAAAATGACAAAAATGAATTTTCTGTAATCAGATTCAGATGACTTTTTATAAATTCCTACGGCAGTGTTATACAGTGATAATTGCATAAAACGTTGTAATTTTGTTGAAAATGTTTCAATAAATGCACCTCATGTACGTTTTAAAACTTAAATTGTACTTATTGAGATTTTTTTTTGCAATTATCACAGTATAACACTGCCGTCATAGAATTCATCGCATACACGTTGTCATATATTTCATACATAATTTCTTTCAGATTACAATCCAACTGTAGTTGGATTGTAATGACTAAACACGCATTTTTATTTGATTTAAATGAGTTATTTGCAAATGACATGGAGAAACGTCTATTTCATGAAAATATTTAAATTTTTAATCTAACCATTTTTGACTTAAAATGATTTTAGAATCACTATTTCGGACATTTCTATACTCATAAAACATGCCACAGTTGAAGTGCGGAGTTTTGGATGCTTTTTGGACATTTTCAATTTTTGACGAAAATTGCTATTTTTTAAGGTTTCGATTTAACCTTTCGATTTTTTCAAAAAATGGCAAATAATAAATTAACGAACCAAATCTGAAATAGTTGAATTTATTTATATTCCGTTTCTTTGTTTTCATTTGTGACGTATCAATGCAACATTGCCAAACTATGTTGATCAGTTGTGTTGAAATAGTACTATATAACTTTCGTTTTTCCATAGTTACTTTTTAAACTTAAATCAATGTTGATTCAACATTATACTACAACGTTGAACCAATGTTTTCAAGGCTGTTACAACGTATTTCCAGTTGTTAATTTCTACATGGGTTATATATTTATATACAATACTAGAAGACAATGCTTGCGAAAATATCGTTTCTGATTTTTGCCGTATGATAATTGTCATATATATGAATGTATTTAATATACGTAATAAATTATTTGCGTATTTGAATTCAATTACAAATCTTTTGATAAACGAGTTATATTCATTATTCCGTTTATTTTCATCGTCGGAGCAATTTCAAGACATTCCCGCTGCCAAAAATATTTGTTAACATTTATCGCGATTCCGCGCTTGCATCGGAAAATGAAGCAATTGATTTAAAATGCACACTCCTGCGGCACCTACGATTATATTGCAAATCATTTTGCATAATCGTCTAATGTACTTATCATAAATCGGTCGCGAAGAATGTCCGCGGGTACCAGCTGACAATGATTTCGAATTCGGACAAATAAATTTCAAAGGCATTTTGGCATCATCAGAGCTGCATCTTCGTTCATGGCTCGTTGCCATTCTTTGTCATCTTCAATAAATGTTATAATACCAAAAATACATCAATAAACGTTTAATAAGCTTTTACACATAAATAACGTTCATTTATTATGCATTATAATACGAAGCGTTTAACTGTAACGATCAAAAACTTGTAGATTCTTCGCCATTCGGGTATGAAAAATGAGAGTCAGAAATGAAATAATTTATAATAAGTGCGAAATAAATCGAGGCGCTTTAATTTCGTAACGCAACAGTCATTGAAATCATTAATTTCTCTTCTATAAAATTAGTTTTATCTATATAATGAGGTGTTGTGAGTTTTTTTGTGAATAATGAAAACAATGACTTTACATTGTGGTTGGTACAATTTAATGTTTTTATTATTCTTATTATTCTCTTTTTATTATTATACACATTCACACGTCCCCGACAATAAACATAAATAATCACAGATAGTTTATCATATGATTACAAAAAAACCACATACACTTTCTTAAACAAAAATCGTTTATTTTTGTATTCCTGTTCAATTATTATATATACACACGTATCTGAATTATATAGACAGCCATTTAATTAGATTATCACCTTTACCATAGAAAGGTTTGATTATCCCTAGATGAGTTTTACGTTTAAATTTGTTTCAACGTTCAGCGAGTTCTAAATATCCGCGTAGACAATCTAGAACAGTACGGTACAATAAATCCAGTGTCAACCACATCCTCTGGTCTTCGTCATCTAGTCTGCGGCAACGTGGGCGCGGCCATTTTTATTTATCGCCGTTAAACAGTTTCCAATGCGTTATAAATTTGCTATTAATTATTCCGCGGTCTCCGCCAGTCCCGTGATTCATTTATGCCTGTCACGGCTGTTTCGTGTTTATTCATTTTGTTCTTTATTATATCTTCTTATTACAGGCCGGTACCGTTTTGCGGCGTAAGAACAGTACCAAAATGCCGGAAACACAACAAAACGCGCCCGAGTTAAAAGGATTATTGGCGAACAATGCGCAGCGCATGGAGCAACCTCTTTCGTGACACCGAACGCCGCGGGTCAAACGGCTGATCCGTAAACAGGTTGTTCGACAAGGTATTTGTTTTCTTTCATTTCACGTCAGTTTGGGTATTTTACAAGTACCGCGCTTTGTGCGCCGCGTCAACCGCAATGGCCATTGTCGGCCAATAAAAATTTGCATCACACTATAAGAACGATGGCCAAAATGGAAATTGCCTTACGCGAGCGTCCCGTCGTTATCAACGAAACAAACTTTGTATAAATAACGCGCGTACGTTGTATATATCGATCCTTATAAGGACCCCGATTGTGCGTTATTGAATAAATTTCATTTATATATACAGGCTAAGATGAAGGATCGTTTATTGGCCGGAGTCGCCTTAATTGAAAGGTATAAAGTCGCATTTATCCGGCCGTAAATTTGACCCCGAATATCGTGAAACAATGTGGGCCCCTGCTTTTGGGAACTTCAATTCTCGCGCATTGAATGATGTTAATTAAAAAAAATTGTTATATACTCTAATATGGTCGTAAAAAGATTTTGATTTAGGACGAACGTTCGCGTACGGTTCTCCAAGTTCATTTCGTGGATATGACATTGGATCCAAATTTACAGCGCCGTGGCTGCAGCAGCCGTTGAATAAATTACCTTCATTGGCTATTTTTTCGGAATTAGTATGTTTTGTTTCTCAATGCACGCATAAAACATTCGTTCCTGAAATAACCCGGGAGTTCATTATCGTGATTAATATTCCGATTATGTTTTTTAATTTTGTCCGACAATTGACTTTGGACAAAATTAACGCGGTTGCGAATAGCGACTTGTTTTGCGGGTTTATTCTTACGGAGCGTCGTTTTGGTTGACTTTTTTGGGCATTTTTTGCTTTTGTTTAGAAATTAGAATTCAAAATACTTATGCGTCTGGACGACGACGCGGCGTTGCTTGCGTTAAAACCGTTAAATATTTGTGTTCAATTATTTATGTATTATCCTAACTTTGTGCCTGTCGCGCAAAAAAAGTTATTGAAATTAATTAAAATTAAATACGATGAGCGTTTGCAAAATTTACGCGCAACGAATGGTTTTATTACACTCTTATATAATTAGATTTAATAGTTTCGAAAACAGCATTAAAGTGTATGAATGTTGGATTGGAATTATATTTTTAATAACATTAATTATAAAAGCCGACGTCTTGTCGTATAAATATAATTGCGCTATTGTTATTATGCGGCTTTTTTATTAAAAGAAATAAATTAATGAATGTTGCGGATAATAACTTTAATTTCATCGAATATTTAAAGCCAACTGACAATCTTAAATAGTCAGTTTTAATTACGGAGGTGTACAATTAATTAGACAATAATTATTAATAGTCTGTCAAGAAGAACGTTTTTATAAAAGAAAACCAATCGCGGCGAAATTATGTGTCAAGAGTGTCGCGATGTGTTTTGGAATTAAAACAATTATCATACGTTTATATGGATGGCATGGTGTTGAATGCATTTAAATTGTATATCAAAAGTATTATAAATGTATAAAGAGCTTGGCTGTGTTAAATTTAAATATTATTCCAAATACAATTAACGATTATTTGAATACCATTTTATATTTTATATGTTACAATATGTATATATATATATATATATATATATATATATATATATACACGCACCTCACGTATACGCAATTTGATACATTGACATTTTACGATTAGAAATATTGACAGTCGAGGAACTTGGCACTCGTCCAGGTATAAGCATATATATATATATATATATTTAATAAGATATTTTCAAATAACAAATTCTATTTATACGAAACTTTTGATTTATGTATATAAATGTTATAATATATAAAACTTGGTTATTATTGCAAGATAAAATTATATCGCTCGTAATACGAGGACTTAACAATTACGTCATAAGTTTTTAACGAGATGGGAGAAAATCTCGCTAATAGGTGTTTCAAATTTTACATTATCATAAATGGTTCATAAGAGGTTTATAAAATTTGTAAGACTATCATAAGGTTGCGCGCCATGTCCATATTGATCCCATAAAACTCGAAGAAAATACCCATTCGGTTCTATAATGCTCAATTTCATTTCACTTCCATGAACTTCACATGTTGGGGATCCGTGGAGCGTAGGCACAGTTCTTATGGATATTTTTGAATTCATCCAGCTTGAAAGTTTAATTTAAAAATACGGTCGTCTTGTTTGAATGGGAAACATGTTTATGAGACATAGGCGAACAAACGTTCAATCATGTAGAATAACTGGAAATCATCGTGTAATCAGATAATCATCTATGGAATTGTGATATTTGAACAATGTTTACAAACCAGCTGATATATCTTTACCACTTCGATAAAGTCCTTTGACTTACCTCGTTAATGATAACAATGTTTTTTCTCCATTTGTTTTCTTGTTGGTTTTTTCATTTAAAACGCACGCTTTTGACTTTTCAAATAGGTAAATTAGTAACTGTTAAATCGATATTACAAATTTGTATGTTACTTTGATAGATGTTGGTAACACTGAAAGATATAAAATTTTTATATTGGAGTAATATATTTAAACAAATCGTATTATAGTGTATCACATTTAAAAGCTTTGATTTTGAAATGAACTGACACGTGATTTTATTTATGGAAAAAGGTGATTGTGTGTGACGGGACAAATTGTTCTTACCAACTTAATAAAACAATCCTTTGCATTTCGACGATTGTCACGACGTTATATGTAATCTTCGACTTTAAATTTACCATCAATTATTAAACTGCCGTCATATGTACGTTCACATCAGGACTCCGTGGAATTTCTAAAGATAAAAAGGATGTTATATATAATGATTATATGTGTAACATAAAATATAGACGTTAATAATAAAACGCAATTTCTTATTGCTCGTCTTAATTTTTGTGATAAAAAGAAGACACCGAGTATGTGGGATGTGCATAACATTCTCTGCCAGGAATCATTTGACATTTTTAACTTCGGTGATGAAAAGTTTACATTTATATTTATTATGTTTCAAGTTTTCATTACAGAATTGCACGGAATCGTTAATTACGTTTGTATGCACGCGTTTCCTCAGATAAACGGATTTATTCGTGTTTAAAAACAATTTAAAAAAATGGTACAACTTCACTACAGCCTTCGTTTTTAATTACGCGACCTCAAATGATTAAATCGAATCAAAAGAAAAAGAAAATATAATATATTCAACGACCAAATTAGAAGAAGAAAATAAGAAGAGCAAAATTAAACAAAAATTAATGAATCGATCATTTAGAAAATGTCTCGATTGAATAGTAAAAACAGTTTTTTTACAAATTTGAATGAAACACACAAAATTGAGCAGCTCAATAATCGACAGAAAAAAGTTAAATCTAACGTGTCGTGTCAAAGAAAAACATATCACGATTATGTTTAATTACCATATATAATTTAATTATGTAAAATTTATTCTCTTATAACTGTAAATTCTAACGATATTTTTGAAAATACAAATTTAAACCTGAATTCTACGTATAAACGTTATATGTAAAAGCATATATTTATATATATATATAGGAATAGAATCTATGGATCACATACTTTATGGATCCTTAAAAAATGGAAAATTATTTGTACAATATAAATATTATATTAAACCCTCGAATTTCATTATTTCCTTACAGTTATGAATAATTAGTCATTAAACTGCCAATTGATGGATTCGATCGTATCAATTTAAGCGCTTATAATAATAACCGTTTAAAATTCCGCGATGTCAAATATTCCTCATTGCACTGCATGTATATTAATAAATTCCATTAACTTAGAAAGATCCGTAAGAAATGCATCGCCATATATATAATTCCGTTCGCGCGTTCATTGTAAAGGTGTTTGCGCTTGAAAACCCCGGATAAAAATGGGTAAACGGCTCGTAAAGTGGCCTACAAAAGTGACGACGTTTATTAACGGCAATAATGGCAAACGGTAAGCCCCGAAGCAATTACGACATTTCGCGGCGCAAGAATCGCCAATTGCGAACGCGCGCGGCGAAAAATCGCCAAAGTCGCAATGGCACAAATTGCTCGAGCGATCGGGCGCGGGCAAATGCGTATGCAAATCGCGCGCAAAATTAACGCGCATGCACGCGGCGCGGTAAAATACGCCGCGTGTTTGCGGGCAATTAATGTTAATATTCGGGACTTATTAGCGGCGATCGGACGCCAATTACGCGAAAATTGTTGCGCCCCAAATCGCGCCGATTTCGAATCAAGCGACAGCTCGTCTTGACACAATCGTTATCGCGGAACTCTGATTCGCGTCCGAGCGAAAACGCGTCGCGGTGTAATTTCCCGGTCGCCGCGATCGGATCGCTCGAGATTCTTCTTATTATGCAAATCCGTTGGATCGCAGCGACGCGATACACAGACCGTTGTCGTCCGTAATTGCCGGGATCGCTGATGTGCGGAATTTCACGGACCGGGTAATTGAACGCGGTTGGGACACGCGGTGATCGCCGCGAGGGATCGAACAAAGAAGAGCGGCCGTCCGGCGCGCGAAGTCGGCACCAGCACGGCGCCTTGGGCCAGCGTCGGGCCAGCGCCGAGACGAGCGCGTGTGGTGCGCGCGTCGCCAACGGAAGCCGCTTTGGGCGTCGGTGTCGGATTCGCTCCTCCAAGAAGCGGACCTTCTTATATTTAGGCGCGCGCGCGCGTTCTCGAAGCCAACATATGTCGAGCGATCCTCGGTCGCAACGTGTTTTCGACAATTCAATGGTCTGGCGTCGTTGCGTTACGAGCGACCAACGGAAGAATGCGTGTCTTTACTATTTTAATTTTAGACGCGCGAGCGAGAGGATCCGGCGCAGGACTCGGGTCGGCGGCCCGCGGGCGCAACCCCGAACGGCTCGGCGACTCGAGCGCCGATGACGTCACGGAAAAATGCGCGATGCCTATCACGAATGGCTGATCTTTATCGCCGATGACGATTACTTCTGTTCCCTGACCTCGCTTCATCCGCCACTTAAGCCCCGTGAAAAGATCGGTGGATCCGAAAGATGCGCAGTCACGGCGAGCACTTACCTCGGATCCATCGGATCGGGTCGCATGGTCGCACGGCTCAGGTGAAAGCGAAATGGTTCTTGTGCGCGATGCCAGCCGGCTCGTTATATACGCTCCGTTATTGATTATGCGTCGGATTCGGATTGTCACAGCCGTCGGTCAAAATTGCGCCGCGAGCGTCTCGACCGCACCGATCCCGAATGCGTCATATTATTCGTAACTCAATATCGCCGCGATCGGTTAACGAGCGGCGCAATTTTGGCTCCAACGACGTCCGTCCGGAAGGAAATCGCTTATTCGCGATGGTATACGTGTACCCTTTGGTAACAGGACGACTCGGGAGCATTGTCATGCAAACGCGGCGAGCTTAATTGGCGAATTCGCCGGTCCGGGCGCGGACGTTATACGAACCGATTTTTTAAGACCAGCGGCGCGAAGGAATTCATGACCGGCGTGTATGGGAGTGTTTCAAAATTCGGTGTCTGAATGGTGTGGGATATATGTGACGATCGACCTCTCGGCGTCGTTTTTTGTTTTTTTTGCCGTTTCTCTCTCTTGCTCTTGCTCTTTTTTTCGCTTTGTTGTAAATAAGTCGAAAAAAAAAATGTTGCGAGAGATGAGGGAAAAGAAAAGGAGAAGAGATCCCGGGACGGAGATACCCTCGCGACCCTAACCCTCACGGTATCCCATATGCAGCGAGCCTGCCACTCACCCGCCGGGTTTAGTCATACTGGAATTTCTTTCGGGACTTTTCGATCTCTCCCGATCGTCATCAATGGACGATGGGAAGCGGCATTGGAATTCCTGAATTCCATCTTACCTCTCCCACACGAGTCACTTTGTCGTATTTCGCACATTCCAAAACAAATAAACAAAACGATAATTGATTGATTCATTGCGCGCCGTCGGGGCCCGTTCATTGGACGAGAGGCCGGGCTTGAAGCTTACTTCACGATGACAAAGATTACGCCCGAACGGCCCGCGTCCCGATAATAACAATAAAATAACATTTTGTTGTTTTTTTTGTTTTTATTTTTTCTTTTTCCGAAATTCGTAGGCCGCGTACTTTTGTTATGTAAATCGAATTCCGCCCGAACGAAAGATTCACGTCCGAGCGGTGTCGCCACCTCGAGACAGAAATGCGACGTTGTAATTCCTGCGCGTTGACGTTGGACCCGAAGCTGTCCGGTGTCTGCGGGGCCGAGTTCTTTCTCGCCCGACTCCTCTATTTCTAGTTTCGGTCGTTCGACGGATTAAGCGGACAAAAAGTCGAACGTGTGAAATGCTTTTCTTAGCCCGCTCGAACCGCCGTCGGTGGTTCATAATCGAGCCCACTTTTATTCCCGCATTTTTGCCGCGCGGCTATTTAAGAAGCGGCGTCGTCGCGACGCGAACGTCGAAGGCCCCGGTGGCGTTTAATTGTCACCGATGCGAGGATGCGACTCGCGGGTATAATAAACGACAGATAGACGAAGTCGTGGGTAAAATTGTTTATCGGAATCGCCGAATCGGCACGACTGGAGTTTAAACGGACTGATAACGTGGCGCTCGCGTCGAGTCGGTTTTCGTGCGTTGAAGTGGGTATTTTATATATATATATATATATATATATATATATATATATATGTAAATGCCGGATATATAAAATGTTTACATATGGGACACGCGCGATCGCCCTGTTTAATAAAGATGAATTCGTCGGTAGGGAGGAATCGTTCGTTTGACCAATAAAATCGCGTGTTCGATTTGGGCCCACACATTGTGGGACATTTTTGTGGCACTGATGTACCGGCACTGCGCGCCATTAAGCGCTTGAACTTGAATAATGAACTTCTGACGTGCTGTTGACTTAAGATTTGTTTGATTTGTTTATTGTTATCTGCGCGCGAAGACAACGAAAAAAGGTTCGGAGCCGTCGTGACGAAAGCATCGTAACGATAGGAGCCATTCAGCTTGACCGAATAAGTCACATTTGTACACCGTAAAGACTAACGACATGTCTCAAATCGAGACACTTTTGTCGCCGCCGCTGAAGCGCCTCCGAGCGTTTCCAAATTTAGCCTATATCTTTTTAACATGTGAAACACATTTCGGCGTTTCAAAAACGATACACAAAATGGAACGACGTTTCTTTTTTAAAGCGCGTACACGTGTTTCGGGCCGATCGCGATCGGCGTCGTCGCGGCGTCCCG
This sequence comes from Psilanteris sp. ZL-2020, assembly GCA_022817085.1. Lineage (NCBI taxonomy): Eukaryota > Metazoa > Arthropoda > Insecta > Hymenoptera > Scelionidae > Psilanteris > Psilanteris sp. ZL-2020. Next base: position 23,653 of record JABFQC010000151.1, read on the forward strand.
GTATTTCGGCGACGAACAATTGTTTGAAAACAAAGCGCGAATCAATTATTTCGTCGCGCAAATATTACCGTAATAATAATGAAGAATCGTAATGCTAAAAATCGCGGATGAAAAATGAGAAACGCGATCGTTGGTCGCGGTTCGCGCGGCACTTTTGGTTCTCCGATTTATGATCGATTGTCCCGTCGCAATCTTTTTCAAAATTATCGCGCGTGCGCGCGGAATATCTAGCGGCCGAAATCGGCATCGTTTGTATTCCAATTGTATTTCGCGCAAAAAAGTCTGATCGCGGAACGGATACCGAACGCGTGCACGACGAAGTGCGTGACGTCGTCGATATCGACGGACGCGCTCCGGATCCGGAAGAATTCGTGCGATCCGGCGGTTGAAGCTTTTCTGGCTTACGATCCGGTATCCGACCTGCCCCCAACGAATTCCCGCGCGTTTTCCGCGTCACGCCGTATATAAAAACGCGCGCATTACGGGTGAAAACACTGCGGCGTTTCAATCCGGTATCTTGTAATAACAGAAAAACCGGTATCTTATCGAAAATCTTTATGACGGGTCTGTGTGTGTGCGCATACGTATACGTGTTCGTGCGCGCGTGTACACAAACCATTGAAATATCGTGCATGTTATATAAATGCAAATATTAACGAATTAGAATTGATCAAACAGTGTTGTGATACGTATACTTGTTTGTTTATATATGTACACGATTAGATGAACAATATTAATAATAAGATATAATTTCACAGGAAGTGTTTGGCTTAGATAGCGTGACGTATCGATATATATATATATATAAGTGTGCGTATATATTATATATATTTTCATTTTTAACGGGCGTTTCGCAACCTCGTTTTCGTGCATTCCGTTGCAACGCGAATTCCGCGGTCCGATTTCGCGCCCTCGATCGTCACGACACCCGGTCTTTTTGCGTTGTTGTTATTAAGTTGTCGTTAAAGCAGTCGCGCGTCCGCCCGTGATCAATTCGAAACTCACGCCGAGCAGCGGATACGCTCGCCCGAGCCAAAACGTCCCGGCGGCGTTGAAGTTCATTTTTCAACAAGCGCCCCGCACGATTGACACGCTTTCGCAATTCGTTGAATCCGGTCGTCGGAATGCCGCGTCGTCGCCCGAAATTCGATGACTAATTGAAACAAAACGCCCCCGCGCCGCGTTGTTTTTCGCGCCGCCGCGATCCGAGATTTTGATGTCGCGATATGTACCGCGCCACCTGTGCCTTAAACGTTGATTCACCATGTAAATACCATTGCAGAATTGATATCTTATCGCGCGTGGAATTACATTTATATGTCATCATTTATATATAGATATAGAGGCCTATTCAAAGACACTAATCGCCTAATACAATCTGACGTTTCATCTTCGCGTATGTTTGCGCTTCCAGTCCAATACGGCGCTTTTCGAATTATCGTCAATTGCGATGTACAATTTCATCAGACACCAAAGTGGCCTAATCGGGCAATCAAGGTTAGATCGAATGGGAAAATTAGACGGAAGAAAGTGTAAACCGGAGGAGTCCCGAATTCCAATGGGTGTTTGAAGGGGGAAAAAAAAGGTTGTTTGGTGTCGATCGATTTGACCCGAGTGTACCAATTTTTAAAGCGAACACGCGCAAATGAGTTTTTTAGACAATATATATTATATATAATACATTTTTTTCCTATTCGTACACGGAGAAAATAATCTAGGAAGTTTTATAATAAAATAAAGCAAATGTACCTTACATTTGCTTAATTTTATAGTAAAATGTCCTAAATATTTTTCTCCGTGTAAGATACTAGATTTATAAATGTGGAAAATACATTCCACTTTTTTCCATATTTCATATTAATAGTCAACAGTAAACAGAAAATTTGATTTCTTAATTTCGGACTTCTTTGTTAAGCAATTTGTACGAGTTTACCGAGGGATATAAAATCCCGCATTATGTGCCTGCTCTGACATCGACCCGAAATCAACCGCGCGAAAAGCATGAGCGAGCCACCTTGGACCCGACGCGCCAAGGTCCGGGCCCAGTGGTAGGCCCGTTGGGCCCGGACCCGCATAGGTATGAGCGTATGTCGCTCGCAAGGGCGGGTCGGCTGTTTAATGGGGCGCGGATGTGCGCACGTGGGGGTGTCGCATTCAACGGAGTGATCGATCACGGGTTATCCACCCTTATAGTCCGTTGTAATACTTGGTGGCGCGTACGCGCTTGAGCGTGTCTTACGTACACTCGCGCATTTTCGACCCGTAAATGATGATGATGATTCACTTTCATATACAGCGTGACAACTGTGAAAAACACGCTCGTAATGTTAATCAATAATCGAACCGCTCTCGCCGCGCAGCGATGTAAAAAGCGCGCCGGAGCTTTATTGATATTGATTTCTTAGTTTGAATTAGATTTTTCGAGGCGCATTCGAGGTAAAAAGTGTTGCAAAAATAATAACAGCAAAACAGTATTTTGGCCGAAAAATCCTAAGCATATATACGCGCGCACACGTACACGATATTGCAAGTCAATCTCGGGCTTTTGCAATCGATTAACCCTCTCGCGTCGGCGTGAATTCGACGATCGCGTTATAAATATTCGCGCCGAAACATTAACCCACTTGGTCGCAATGGCCGCGCGACTGAGACGCGCGGCATTGCCGTGAAGCGGATAAATCAAAGAAACGTACGCGCATTATATAAATCGCGAAAGGTGCCCCCCCCCTTCCCGTCCACAGACACTGCGCGTTAATAAAATCTTTCATCGAGCGCGCCGGCGATTTGTCGTTTTAATTTTGACAAATCCGTTTCCCCGCGGAAAACGATAACGCCTATAAACTATAAATTCGCGGGCTTGACGCAACGGGCACCGCGCGTCCCCGCCGTTTACGTAACTTTTGATGCATCGCCCGGCGTAAAGGGAACCAAGATACTCGTTGTTCGCCAAAGTAATATTAACTTGTTGCTACCAATTACATTATAATTATACCGAATGAATAATGAAGGACTGCTGCATTACTAATGTAACGTGAATTCCATTGGGATAAATAAATCCCGAGTTGCACCGGGTTGTCTTGCATAACTCTTTTATGCCCGCGCGCGTATAATAATACCGTTCGCGCGATTTGTTGCCGCGACGAATTATTGCGCGGATGGTTTTCGCGCGCGGCGCGTTCGGTGCGTGATTTGCCGCGCGAGGGAGGTGTGACTGGCGAATTTGATTAAGTATGGTCCGATGGAACAGCTGATGTGTACATACGTATGTGTGAGCGCGTGGATGTATCGAGAAATGTGACGAAGCGCGCGACGACTCCGTGCCGCTCGTAATAACGCGGCGCGGGATCATTACCAGCCCGGAATCGGGATCTGCGACGCAGAATGGAAAATAGGGCTGGAATAATCGATAGGCCGTGCCGATCGTTAAAACTACTGTAAGCGCTGACCAAGTTTGTCGCGGCTCGAAGCGAAGTGAAATTAGGTGACTGCGCTCTCGGGGGAAAAATGAGAGCGCGTTTTTATTGACGGATCGGGTTTTCGTGCGCCCTGCGGGTCGAGGCAGCGTTGGCTTTGCTTTGGGTTTGGAAAATTGCGATTTCGGGATTTTTGGGTTGTAATTTTGTATTTTCATTCATTTTCAAAATTGTAATTAACGCGTAATTTAATAAGCGTTAATTCATAGCTTTTGTTGTTTTGATTTCGTGTATATATATATGAATGCAAAGTACAAAGTGTTTTCATTGTATGACGGAATGAATCAAGGTTAATTTATTAAAATGAATAAATTAATTTGATTTCGGTATAAATCGGGGATGTAAAAAACGTGGGTCGTAGAATGTAACTAATTATAATAGAACGTTTTAGGGTATGCATCGCGTTTCATTATTAGAATATTATTTTAGGCTTAAGCTTTATGGCTGCTTTAATCTAGGTAGATATGGTTTAATAAGAAATACGTATTAGAATGATGTTTACTTTCATATGTAAATGTTACTTGTTGGGTAATGTGTATAAAAAATAATATTTTGTCGAAATTTATGCAAATAAAGTTGTTTGGTGTTATTCCCTTCCCGGGTATTCTAACCTATTCTACAAATTTGTAGTTCGACTTTTCGTATACAAAAAGAGGGAAAGAGAGAGAGAGAGAGAGAGGGCGAGTGAGAAAGAAAAACAAAGAGGAAAAAGAAAGGTATATATATCCTTAAATCTGAACAATTAACAAGAACATCTTGGTACTACTTTGATGGCATTGAATATTTGAAATTGAATTTATATTGTGTACCTTATATGACATTTATATGCCGGAGTCATCTCGTTACAAGTGCATTGAGAAAAAGTGCCAGGTTTCGGTAATTCTACTCTTATAATCGGATCGGTGTTCTGTTTCGTCAGATTGACAAATCACGCTGCAGTATAACTATGTGTATATGCGAGCGTAGAAAATTGGATGCGAGGAAATCCAGGATCCGTTATTTTACATCGGTGTGTTCTAGGTCAGGGAAATATGGCAACGCGATGGTTTAATCTAATTATTTTGGATTTAAAAGCAAACGCGTTCTTTGTGTGTTAAATTATTATTATTGCTGGCTTTTCGTTTACGGAATATAAATTTCGTACATTCCAAACGAGATATAAAAATTACGACGAGTAATGGCGGAAAGTAAATTAAATACTTTATATCAATTATTATTACGACAGTAATAAAAATAACAACAATACTAATCATAAAAACGTTAGGTTTTTTAGGATTTATTGTTTCTTCAGACACGACTTTTGTTTCGACAAATTATTAATTTTATCAAGTTAAGTGCTTTCCACGTCTGTTATTGATTTTGTTGTAAATTATAATTTTTTTACGTACACCTGAAAGCTACTTTATGATGCACTTAACCTATAAACCGTTTTCTTGCGATCCAATAATTTGGTTATCAATTATTTTAATGTAATTTGGACCCTACTTTGATACACGGAGAAAACGTTTTATCAAAAAATACTATATTTACTACAAACGAGAATAATTAACCAAGCCGTAATTTGGAAAATAGTTTGAATTTTTACACTGTATATATATTATATATATATTGTACTCGGTGGTTGTTTTCTGAGACAGAGAGAAGGTCACCAATTGATGCATATAACATGGTTAAAAATAGAAAGTTATACCCACAAAGGACTTTTGGAAATTATCACGTGTCGATCGAAAATGTTCATCGTGTTTTCAATAATATACATTGTTAGTAATTTATTCACAATTTAATTATTATACAAATATTTAAAAGCAGTTTATTATATTAGCAATAAATTATATTAGCTATTAAATATTTAAAAAGACCCATATCTCAGATGTTACGAATATTATATATGAATATAACAAAATAACGTAAAATTAGTCTTTTTGTATTATTACATAAGCGTGTATTGATATTTTTGATTGTTTATTTATTTATTTATTTATTTATTTATTTTGTAAAGTATGTAGTCTTTAGAAAATAAAATATTAGTTTAAATTAAATTATTCCAAAATCAGTTGTTTCTTAAATTACAAATTATTCATGATTAGATAAATATATATACATAACAGACTTATATACGACATTCATAAACAATATTCGATCCTTCTATATCGCATAATATTTTTTCGGATTAATTTTCCTGATGAATTCAACATAAGTGTGAGATATAAAAACAATTATTATTATTATTATTATTATTATTATTATTATTAAAATTCTAAAGCAGAATCATCGTCGTTATAATGTTTCATTTTTATTTCCACCAATTTGTTACAAAATATCGTAAACTGGAAATGAAAAAAATGAATACGAATTCCTATTTAAAATCTGCTTTTCAAAGTGACACCGCACTTCGCTATATATATTATAACCGCGTTCAGAATAATATTATATACAATTATATTAAACGAACATATCCTTTTAAGATTATTTTCGTTACAACGTCTATATTTAAATTAATCAAACGAGTAAAAATTTTTACGAGGCAGTATAAAGGTTAATCACTACTGTAATTAGTGGTGTAGTCATTAACCACAGTTAACAAAGTCAGTTTAATGAATGTTGTAAAACTTTGAAACGAAATTTACTGTTTTCAAGCACTTTAATCTTTTTTTACTACTGCTCGGCTCTTCGTATCCTATTGTTAACTCGGTTATTATACATTTGTTCTTTACACAATTTTTCAAACGACGTTGCACGATCAAACAATAAATTAACGAAATTTTTCCATTCGAAAACGCTCATTATAATCAGTACGAGCCCGGGCTCGTATGATCGTGCAACGAGAGTATATATATATATATATTATGCATATATATATACAGGGTCCGGTCAAAAATGGCGCGCAGTTTGCTATAATAATTTGAATATAATGTGGCAACATTATCATATCAGTCTGGCGCAACTTGAGCTCAACGTCCCACCTCGGACTATTCTAATCCGAGCAGATCAAATGCAGATTTTTATCTAAACGTTATCCAGGTCCTGCGCAGACCCACGTTCAAGCGTCACACAGTTTGTCTTAATTAACTTTGGTCCGCAAACTAAACCACTTTTACACCTTCAATTCGGGCCCGTTAATTAATTATAAAAACGCGATTTCGGTTGATTATATATATATATATATATATATTTGTGTTCGGAGTCAAGAGCAGTCCGGGATCCCGTTTGGTCGCGGTACCAAATTTGTCGGTTTTTAAACAAAATGTTAAACAAAGGCGTGTCTGAATCCCGAGAGGAAAACACGCGCGCACGTGTATCAGAATATATCTAAATAAGTCAAACTTGGGTCAAATTATTCATGGAATATTTATATCTACCATTTTAGATTGCGCTCTCCAAATCGTCATTTCTCTCGGGGAAACTGCGCAATGAAAATATTTATTTAGCCGAACACATTTGAACGCGGTCGCTTGTATTTTACCAGTTGTATTCCACAACCAGACCATTGTTATCTTTGTAATATTTCTTTTCGTAGGCAAAATTAAGATGGTTTTTTTCTTTTTCTTTTTTTTATGTTTATATATATATATATATTGATATCTTCCAAGCACTTCCGGTACATTTACAATTCAAAATGTTACGTTTCCGTGAACGCACGCACGCAGAAAAATTTGATGAAAAATATTAAGGTGTTAATTTTGACCTCATAAATATTGCCATCAAAAGTATATAGGTAAAAGGTATTGCATAACATATTGTATAATTTTGGTCGCGCGTTATTGTAATTTATTGAAATCAGACGCCGAGGTGTGTTGTACATTATACACTAACATGTTATATATATATATCTGTATATATATAACGTTTTGCTATGTACGATACAATAATTGTTGCGTTTCATTTTCAATCAACCCCCGAGATTCGTTGCTACCATTGTAATTCCTTCGATATACAATTCTTCTTCTCAACATAAATTCACATGAATCAAATTTATGTATGTATATACGTGTGCGTGTGTATATAAAACAACTGGTGGCGCGAGCGCCATGATATAGCGTTACTTATTAAATTTCATATCCAAAATATTCTCAGGTTACTAAATCATTTATTATTACAGGTTTTGGACAAAGGAAAACCACCCCACGAAAATGTTGTCTATTCTCGGATTCCCGCGGCACGCCGAACGTGTGCACACAAACGCATCGTTCGCGTTTTCTACGTGCATTCAAAAATGTTGGTTTCCCGCGGTCTGGCAACTCAACCGGTCGGCTTTCCCGACCCGAAAACAGTATCGACGCGCGAGAACGCGGCCCCGGCCGTCCGCCGGGTTCCCGTCGACGACGCCTTGGCCTTCAGGTCCGCGCGTTTACGGAGTCGCGTCTCGCCGCGTCGGATCAAACGCGCCAAATCGACGATTCTTGCGCCGGGACGAAAGCCGAACCGATCGCACAAGATCCGACACTTACGATAGCCGCGCGAGAGTTAAATTATTCCGAATTCAATTTACGTCACGAATTGCCACGCCGATAAGATAAAGGCGCTCTCCAATTTTAATTTACATTTCGGTCGATTGTGCTTGCGCTACGGCTTCTGTTATGATGGAAATATTTCGGCCCGAGCAGGTACCGACTTTCTCCGGCGACAATACGGCGAGGGAAAAAGGTGCCGATTTGTGCCGGAGTTTTGTTTGGACAGGCCAGAAGGGAAGATCGTTTTCCAAATTCTTCGACCCTTTGACGCGCGAGGATTAGGCTGACGAGGATTAGAGACAAAGAGGAACATTTAAACATTTCGGTTTAATTGTTGTGTCGGGGTTTTGTTGCCTGGTCCGAATCGTTCCGGACCGAATTTTCCGATGGTCATTGGTAAGGGAAAAAGAATAACGCTAGCCAAGCCAAAGGAGAAGCTCACCCGAGAAGATGGGATCGTCGGACCGGGTTCTGGATAAACGCTGAAGAGGCTCGTACTGCTTGGTTGTCAAAACAAAAGGCGAGACGATTGTACGAGCAACGATGGAGCCCGGAAATTGATGGTCCATTGATGCACGTGTAATTGAGTTGGTCGGTCGACGCAATTACACGAAGTTTAGCCGTGGGATTTTGATTTGGAAACGGCACGCGAACAAAAGTCGCGCGCCCGGGACCGCGCCAGTCCCGGTCGACGTCGGGTTATCGTCGCGCGAATCCTACGCTCGGCTGATCGCCGAATGGCACTCGCGTTTCCACAAAGTGTGACCTCTGACAACGAGGCAAAGACGGTAGCTGGTCGTAGCCGCGGGTCCGACCCGCGCGCTCCGGGTGATTGTTTGTAAACAAACGGTGCCCAATTGATGACACGCTTCTCAAAAATAAACTGCCCCTTGACCCGTAAGGTCAAATCAAGCGCGTATTTACTTTTTCATCGGTAATTAGCCAATGGTATGAAAATTGTACGATCATATTTACGCCGTTTGTCGAAGGTTGAAAGGCGTACGCGTGTTGCTGTTACGACTGGATTCGCGTCACAACGAGATCGTCATCGGTTGAATGAAATTCGAGATTTCGGGTTGTCCGATCGCGCCGACCGAAGTGTCCTTTTTAGCCTCGAGTCTATCATTAGCTCGCAAAGATGATACCACGGTACCTGCGGTCCGCGCGCGTCTCACGCACCCATGCCCGTTACTTCAATAATAAATCACGCGGCGAGATACACACTCGCCAGGTTGTACGCGCGGAGATCATCGACGAGATCCCGGCCGGGCTCGCAGCCCTTAGGAAGCATCAATGCGTTTCGGTCGTTAAGTTTGTCACAACATTCCGCAGTCGACTGTTTGTTTGTTCGCCAACTTGTCCGCAAATTCGACGACGCTCGGGTTCGCGCGAGTCGAGAGGAATAATATTCTAAACACTGCAGCGTGGACATATAATAAACGCGAGGTGCGGAGAGAAACAATGGAATAAGTTGCGACGAAACGCAATTTCTTATTTTGTTTATTTAATTTATTTATTTGTTTATTACGATATACGTAATGCAATTATTATTATGAGGAGTTTTATTGCCAGGAGTTTCCCACGTTTGATACGACTATCATGATTGAATTAATATTATGTTTTTCAGCGACGATGCGTAGGTTCAATGCTTCGGTCGCACCGTCCAGATGGCGCGCTTTCAAAAAATCAGCCCCGACACGGATTTTCGAAAGACCCGACTCGCCACGACCGCGCACCGACTCGAACGATTTTCAATTTACTCGTCGTCTTGTGACATGGCACCGCGGCACTGAATGCCGTATCGTGTTTTTCAGCCGCGCTGTGTCATTTATAATGCCGCACGTGAAATCATACGACACGAAACACTGAGAGAGACGTGCCGGCAGCCGATGACGGATGTCTTTTTTCCCGTCTTATATACTTTATGCCGAGTCAATTGTTTGGCGATTTTTTTCGAGGTTATAATGCATCGGTCGATTATCGACGACGAGCGCGGACAAATCGGTCGACGTGGGCACGTCGATAACGTGTCAATTATATATATTTATTATTTCGCGCGGCGTTTAAACGCGACGGTCCTCGAGTTTAAGACGCGGACGCGCGGTCTTCGTTTGACGCGATCCGGTGAAATAATGATGTGTAAGCGGGAGGATTGGAGTGGGATAAAAGCGTGGGAGTGAATTTTCTGTTAATTACGTTGAAGGATGCGTCGCGCGGGATTATAAACTTCTCGCGGTTTTGCGTTTCACAAAAGTCGAATCTTTCGAGATGTTCGGTCTAATGAGTTTTACTGGTTTGCTAATCATTCCGAATGTTTCCATATTGCTTTGTATTGGTTGAAATGATTACTCCGTGCGGCATAATTGGGATCATAAATTCCGACGAAACGGGTATTTAAAAAATAGTCCGAGTCAAACTCGAGGTTCGACTTCTTCTCGACAAATTTGTCCCTTTCTTTTTTATAATGTAACTTCAACTAGAGACGTTGATCGACTGACATTGTCCTTTATTTGTTTATTGCTTTTGGGTAAACAAAAAAACATTTCTGGTTTATCTCGGTTTCGTTTTTGTAACGTCCAATAAACAAGAAGGTATCCGGATTGATAAAACAATAAAATTGTTGTTTAACGTCAAATTTGTAAGTAATCGGTACGGTAATAGGAAGCGCAAACAGAAAGATTCCGAATTGAGTTTACAACTTGGGTTTGGAACAAGTTTACACCTCGAGTTCCTGTAGATTGAAATAAAAACTGCTTCCAAAATGCGCATCTGGTTTATAATTAAAAACAAATACCATAAAATAAATCTGACGTGAAAAACTGATATCCGAGTAAATTATATATTCAGTTGTATTCGGACGTAAAATCAAATTAATTAAAATGATTGATCCACATTTCAAACGCTTTATTTTATTATTTTTTTTGTACAAATCACACATTCTCGTCAATTACCTGTATTGTACATATTCTATATTACTTATTATTATATATATGTATTTATTTATTCCTTTTTATTCGGGTTGATTACATTGATGCAATTTTAAAGACCATTTCAAACATTAATCTTAAACAATTATAATATTAATAATAATAAAAAAATATTGCATAACACAAATACTAATAATTGCTGCATGTTCATCGATTTCCGTTAAAGCGCAAACAATAGCACAAGCTTCGCAATTATAAATATTACTTTCGGACCACTTAAAACATATGTTATTTTAATAAACTTCTTATTAAATTATTGTTGCATTACGTTAATGAATATTAATTAAACACCAATAAACCGCCACGCTTCGTTACACTTAATTGCTCGTTGTTACATCTGATCACACAATGTGATACTTGATTATTCATTGTAAAAGACAATAC
>JABFQC010000152.1:0-34883 GCA_022817085.1 Psilanteris sp. ZL-2020
AAATGAAAATGCTTCAAATTCGTTCAAACTTTGCACAACCATAGATATTATCATTATGATTATGAAAACACCCAAAATATTTAGTTTAAGTTCATTTAAAGTCAAGAATAGGTATATTTAAAAATTAAATTTTTTCACAAACTGGACGTATTAGCATGCTAATCGCACGTATGCCAATTATATACCATAAAAATGCGCGTTTTGACACGACTATACGAGCAGCAATCGATCACAAGTTATTTGGGATCTATTACGGATAAGTTATTTTTGGCCTTTTTTTGGAAAAATCGAAAGGGGTATACCTTAAAAAAAGGCCATTTTGGCCGAAAAATGAAAATGCTTCAAATTCGTTCAAACTTTGCACAACCATAGATACTATCATTATGACTATGAAAACACCCAAAATATTTAGTTTAAGTTCATTTAAAATCAAGAATAGGTACATTGAAAAATTAAATTTTTTCACAAAGTGGACGTATTAGCATGCTACTCACACGTATGTCAATTATATACCTTAAAAATGCGCGTTTTGACACGACTATACGACCAGCAATCATTATGACTATGAAAACACCCAAAATATTTAGTTTAAGTTCATTTAAAAACCAACGTTAGACGTACAGTTACTGCCAATGTTGAACTAGTGTTGCCAACGTTGTTCCAGCGTGATTTCAGTATTCAGTACTTTTTCGATTCTATCATTTCGATATGAAACCAGTACCGAACTGGTATTGAAATCTAATACCTATCCTGTATTAGTTACTGGAAATTAGTACCGAATCAGTACTTTTTTTGTAGTCATTTCCTACTCGGGTAATATTGGAATTTTCGATGGAAATTTCTACATGGGAAACGTCAAGTGCCAATATTAGTTCAACTCAGTAACATTGATTATTTCTATTTTTTGAAATAATATTTTTTAAACTTGGTATTTATAATGAATTTTTTATTGGTCTAGCGTTGGAATTCAATTCTTGTCAACTACCATTGGCCCAACGTAAAATCAGTTGTATCTATTGGAATGATGTTGTCAATTTCCACATCGGTAACTACATATAGATATACCATTTATAATGAATTTATTTGATCCTATTAAATGTTCAAACGGCGACTGTAGCGCAGACGGGTCTGCGTCTTCGAGCGAATTTTTTGTCGTCGAAATGACCGCTTTGCCTGAAGTTTCCGTACGAAATATTAAATTTGAAGTTTCAATTCCATCCGGATATTTATTTCGGTTTCGCGTGCTCGGCTACGCAGTTTTTATCGGGAATTAGAAGCGCCGCAGTTCGTTACGCGCGGTTTTACGGCCGTTCGAAGTAGTAACTTAAACAATGGCGGCGATTAAAAGGCACAGGACCACGCGTATAAGTTAATCACCGCGGTCGTATATATTTCAAAAATTGCGAGCCATAAGTTGATCGCTTACGTACAATTACGTAATTGGCTTAACATTCGTATCCGACTTAACGGCCTCGCGAATGGTTTCATTTGGTTCGAATTGGGGTCTCATGTGCCCCGTGCGTTGCCGTATACAAACAACTTTTTCGCGGCGAACAACGATCGCGTCCGTGAAAGTCGTTGTTCGCATGTGCACCGCGAGGATTCGCTGGCCGGGTACTGTTACGAAGTAAGACGTTGCTTTTTAGAGTACCGTTGATTGCTCAGAACGCAGAAAAGAGTTATCGATGCCCACTTCCTCTTCGAAGCCTGGTTCCAGTGGCGTTTCGTCGCTCATTGAAACGCCGCTTAACGCCAGATTAGATCAGCAAGGTCGAACCGCTTAGCATAGCCCGATGCCGCGATACATAAAGTCGCGCGTAAATTTATGCCACCGTTGCAATTTGTTTGCGCGCGAAATTGAGTTATTAAGCTGACGTCGCAGTGCCCGACGAAACGTCATCGACAATTATTACGATGCGACGTTATATTCTAAACCGCAAAATAAATTGAGCATGGTGTGATTAGTAATGATTCCATTTCCTGCCTCGAGACGCGGAAGGCCAATTTTCTTTCACGCGCTCATAATTGCCGTCCTGGAAGACAATCTCCTTTCTTTCGCGTTTCGGCAATAAAATGCTCCCGCGGTGTCCCGTTAGCATCTTTTGGGATGCGTACGGTGGACCGGAACCGTTTATTAGAATCGAGAGAAACGACGGCGCAGTTGCGCGGAAACTCGCGTTCGTTCTGCTTAGCGCGGGAAAAAGTCACGGTAAAACTAACCGGAAACCACTGCTAATGTACGTTTATGACATTTCAAAAATCTAGGTTTTAATTACACGCTTAATAAATTGGAGATGATTGGAGAAGCGAAAAATGAGACATATTGATTTAGTATGGTAATTTGTATATTGATCTGTAGAATCGTAAATAATTAAGAAAAAACGAGGAACTAAATTTAGCAAATAGGTTATTGTTTTTTGAACGCTGGTAGTGTTAATAATTATATAATAGTTGAAGTACTCGTGAGATAATTGGAAAAACAAGTTGATAAATTAGTCGTCTTGATTATACTGGACATATGATCATATTATGAAATATTAATCAATCAATGCATGATGCAATTAAAATTATAATTAAATTTAGATTTGCTGAATTATGAATAAAACAACTAATGATGTACACAAGCAAACAATGGACGTTACGGTAATTACTATATAATTTTTGTATATATACTTTATTTTTGCAAATTTTGTATACGATTTGTATTCTACAGAAAATTTATAATCATTTTTACAATGTCTTATATTTGTCTGTATTGTATTACTGTATTATCTATATATTATATATACAAAAAATTTTGTTTATTAATATGTAGTAATTTTCGAATGGTTGATTCGATATCCTTGGAACTTTCTACGTCTTATTATCTTATTTATTGTCAATTTTTTTTAATTGTTATTATTTATTAACCATATCAATTAAGTTTATATATATATATATATATATAAATATATATATAGATATGCCCTCCGCCACGTTTGAGGACAAACCCTATTTGGGCGCCTAGTTACGTGTTTGCAAAATTATTTTAGCGGAGCAAATATGGCGGAGTACATAGGGCGGCCTTCAACCACCCTCACAAAGGAATGCGGGGTGCTGTGCCCCCTCCTTAAAAATCTAGCCAAACCCAAAATGCGAAGGTCCTAGGGGGCCCCAGCACCGTATTTTGCGGATCTGTCGTCAAAAGCCTCGTTATATATACGCAGCGTTTTGAGACCTGTCCTCAAAACCACCATCCGTAAAATATTTAACATTGCGTAAATGGGAAACAAGATGGCCGTCTGGCCACAAAGGCATCGTTACATAAACTTATATCATTATAGTTTTAACTGTATCATATATAATATCTCGGTTATTAATCAATAGCTAATTTCGGATATACGCACTAGTTCCAGAATCTTCCAATCAAATTAAGGCGAAAACAGACTCGATACAAACTCAATTCATTTGAATTATTTTTTAATAAAACTATTCACACTAATTGCGTCAGATTACATGCCCTTCGAAAGTCGTGCCTGTTCAGTTCTCTTCAATCGAATCTTGAAATTGCAATTGGGTATGCCGATAGCTGTAACTGCGTACTAATTGTCGCATCGAAGCCGCTAGAAAATCAAAAACCTAACTACGTTAAAAGTCACCGCTAGTGAAACGACCTGGCTTCCTACTTCTCTTTTTTCTTTCTCTTCGGTTTTCTCTCTCCTTCTTTCGTTTTCCTTCTCTCTTTCCCTCTTTACCTCGACTCTTCTTTAATTTGTTCCAACTTTTTTAACCGCTTTTTTTCGCCACAAGGCCCAGCGGCGTTTTACGCGCTTATTACCTGTAATTGCAACCGCGCCGAGTATGTATTACACGTGTATGTGTAAGGGTGACGCGCTGCTCTACGATACGAGGAAATTTACGAAGTAAATCCTGGCGCATCTGGCGCAACTAAACGAAACCAAGGAGATACGCTTTTCAAAACATTTTTCTCCGAAAATGTTTAAAATCATTCGACTTGGCTCAAAAATATAAAATAAAGAAAATCGTTTTCGTGCTTCATTTCGAATGTGTGAAAATTGTTTGGGTTTCAGTGTGACTCTGACAGTAAAGGAGATCCAATTCTCTATTAGCTTTATATCAAAGATGCGAATTATTATTTAATTAATTTCAGCTTCATTAATTAGTAGTAGTCAGTGTAAGCATATTTTTTGCTGCATGTATCCTAGAATATATTAATTGTTAGTGTAAATGATATGGTTGATTGGAATTTTAATGAATGAACTAACTGGACAAATAAAGTTTCGTTTACACGTGCTCTGAGGTTCAAATTTATAATACCATGACAAGTCGTTAACTATATCAGGATACTATTTTATTTCTTTTATACTAAATCAAATGAAATCATTTTTATTGAACTCAATAAATTATTATCAGTTGTAAATAAGATACTCGTATTGTGTGACTTCTCTTGTATAATTAATTTAAATTTGCCTGTATTTATAGAGGTTAATTATAAATCGCATATTTTTCTTTTATGTATATATTTAATACGTAAATATGTGATGTTAATCATTGATGAATCTTTTTTTTACTTAATTCTTTGCCGTATGAATATCTTGTCTCATTATTCCGCTTTTGAATGAATAGTGACATACATATTAAAAAATGGTTACAAGACTATCATTAAATATCATTCAAAATTCACTAACTCACGAATAAAACAAAAATTTACATAGATGTTACTGAACTTTACAGAAAATATTCATGGATCTTCAGTATATATTTAAAAACTTATATTTTTCTGCAAAGTACAATAATTTCTGACAAAATTTTGTTTTGTGCGTGATTTTTGACTGGTTCCTTATTTCTATAAAAGTTGTAGACTAATTAAAAACTTTTTTTACCTTTTTCTCGTTTAATTAATTATTTCTATAATTTCGTAGCATTCATCTTTCAGGGAGGCTTTAAATTTGTACGCAGGAAATGAGATTAAAATGCAATCTTTAATGTAATTGAATTCATTATTTAATATCTTTACATTTGCATCATATATTGCATAGAAACAGTATTCGTTAATTTATCATAAATCATGTAGAAACTAATGTTTCTTCCGCAAAAACCAAAACTGTAAACCTTTCCTTTCTATTCACGAACTCATCATGAGCTCACATGAATATTTACGCAATTAATTTTCAATTATGTAATGAATTGTTAATTTCATGATAATTTTAATTTGATCAAGATATGGAATTAGTAGAAATTTTGCTGAATGAATTTTTCACTTTTCGCTCATTGTCAACAGCCCATTACTCTAATTATATCGTAGTAACGAAAATATTGAGAATTCATTTAACTGATTATATGCATTTATAATTAATCTTGTCCAGATTAATAAATTAACTTAAATTTAAGAAAAGATGAACCGATTGTTCAATAGGAATTCAATATAATTGTTGTTTGATAACAATGATAATAACAATATCCATACACGTAGTGGTTCGAAAATGCGAAGTAAGTATATGCTTTATTTGTTTACACTGCGTAAAGTATCTTAAAATCTGACGCATTATCGCGGATTCCCTGGTGCGTCTGTGTGGAGGTTAAGGGGCTTATTATGCGGCCATAAAACTGGGCCTCATGCTTGGTCTCGAACAAAGGAAAAGGTTATTAAAAAAGGGACATAAAGGGCCGACTTTTATTTCATTTCTAATCCACGACATTTTCGCATACCACGAAATAAACTTACGCGCCACGAGGACCTGTCATCACGCTGCAGAATCGTCTAACGTAATATACCGACATAAGTATTTTCATCCGGGCCATTACTGAGAGAGCTTTACCGCGTCTTTTATGTCTATTCAGCAAGAATCGTAAATTTTTTACAATTATTACAAAAATCAGACGTTTCGTGATGGATTCGCGCATGTCAAAATCGTCAATTATTATCGATGCATTCTTGCAAAATAAATGCAAACATGCAAATTTTGTTTAACGAAAATCGTATTTGGAGCAAGGATATTCGATTTTCGGATTTTTATGACACAGTGGGCGAGTGCAATATATAACGCAGTATGATAATATTTGATAATATTTTTAACACAGTACAGTAAAATTAAACGTGTATCTAAAAGTTAATCCATGAAAAAGGAAATTTCGTTTTTTATTCATTCACGTATTATCAACTATAAACGATGTTTAATAGTTCCATTAATTCAACTGTAACACATGAAGTTGAAAAACATAAAGATTTCATTAACGGTCTTGATGAAATAAAACATAAAAGAAGTGTCAAAACACACAATTATATAAAAATGACCTCGCCAGATATCTCGCACGAACAAGTGTTTATACCTTGTACTAGTTCACATGAACAAGTTGCTTTTTCGGTTGCTTTTTGTGCCACCATCGATTTGAGAGAAAATTGAACATGTCACAGTAGTTTTCACATGTTAATTCAATTAACCTCGTCAGTTTGTATAACAAAAGAGGTCAATTACACAATCAGGACCACTGTTTCCCACAATATATGGCTACGCGCGTTATATTCTGATGATGCGTTAAGAAAGTTAGGTCGCGGAAGGAACCAGGTCGGCCGGCAATGCAGGATGAAGCGCGATGTCAGGTCTCGGATTTCGTCGGTTTTTCAAATAATTGACAAGCGCCGAATAAATAATTCGCGCGCGTACGTCGTGTCTGCGCGTTAAAAATACCGCAACGCGACGTCGTACGAGCCGAAAGAGCGATGGCGTTATTAATTCAGCGCGCGCCGAAATAGATCCATTCATCGTTCGCGAATCACGAACAAAGGATCATAGACCTCACCGTCTGGTTTATCCTAGGATCGCGGGGACGAATTTTACGAGAAAAGAAGACACGGGGTTAACGGTTTGACAATGAGTGCGAGGCGGATTCAACCGGATGCGGAGTCAATGACTCGACAACGGCCCACCCGTGCTGCGAACAAAAGTGCAGCGGTTCGTGTTGCAGCGTCGTGTGAGATTAGAAACAACGCAGAGTGTGTGCGTCGGTAAATTCCGGCAGTCGAACGAAGTTTTGTAGAAATCAATTATATTATCGCTCGTTTCTTAATTCATTCGACGCTTTCGCAAAGTGACACAAAAGTAACTATATATATCGTAAAATGATGGCATATTAACATATTCGTAACAGACATTTTAGGCACAGTTTAACTATAGTTAATTGATTCTAAAAAGTCGGCGAATTTTGAAATGACGAAATATTTGTTTTTAAAGTCGAACTCAAATCAAATCCTTGAACGGTCTGATTTTAAAAGCCACCGTTTTGACCTTTCGAACAAAAAGCCAGCGAAGGAAAAAGTAATTCGATGATCCAGCTCCTTGTCTTTCCTGCTATTATTATTATGTCACCCTACCGCCACTTCTTCGGCCGATACTTTACATTCATTCTCGACTCGCCCCTTTGAGCCATCAATGACCCTAACCCTAAAAGACGATCGAGCCTCCTTCGCTTCGACTAGCTCCTGGTCTTCCCACACTTGGCTCGCACGACCTCGCATTAACTTCATTCGCGTACCTCTCGGTCTACGAGAGAAGATGCGAAACTGATGCGTGTCGACGCTCGTAACCATGTCTGACATGAGTATATCCTCTGGATGTGAAATCGTTTTTGTCCGAAACAAGCCAAAAGAATGAGTCCTTCGAACGTCCTGCGCCAAAGTCAAGCCAAACTTCTTACTCCTCTCAACAAAATCGGTATTCATGATTATTACACCAAACTTATTAAATGCGATCGTCGTTGAAACTGAAATGTCATCAATTTCAAGGTTAAAATCGCTAATAACCTATTTCGTCGGTTAAAGTATCTGTTCGGAGTATAAGCTTCGTGAGTTGAGTGGTATTTTAGTATTCATCGATGTATTATTGTTAAAATAATATATATCATTAATATGAAATTTTGAACCAAAGGAATATTTAGTTTTGGTATCGAAGTATTGAAAACCACATAAATAATTAGGGCAGACATTAATTAGAATTCAATGTTTTCAAATCACCTTTAATATAAAAATTTTCTTTACCACGGACTTCTGGAGTAAAGAAGATTAATTCTGCACGAAAAAGAGATTCGACAAACATCGCGATTAAAGATTGATTTTTGACTGAACGTTAAAATGCAATTTGTCCTGAAGTTAGGATTCGGCCGCAATTGTTTAAGCCCGATTATTTAAATAACAATTTGCACCGAAGAATGTTCGACGCTTATTTGATTTTTTTTGTTGTTTTCGCGGAAAAACAATGTGGTCTGCAAAAAGTCTGAACGCAGTGGTTGGTTGCATTCACGTGTTAATTATTCGTTTGTGGGAGAAAAAAGAAGTCGGACGGAAAAACTAATTACTTGACTGTCGGCTCTTATTTTTATTATTAATTTACGACGATTGGAACGTAGTTACGTGATTCGTTCATGCGTGGTGGGAGAGGCCGAAGGGAAAGCTCCGATGTCGGCAAAAAAATTGAAAACAAAAAAGGAAGCGGGAGAGGGAAAAGGAACGGGGAAAAAAGAGTTCCCAGACCGCGGCGCTCGTCGAAATTCATTTTTTCCTTTTCGCTCGCTCTCGCGTGCCTTTTTCTTCCACTTTTTGCGCGCTCCTCGTCTCAACTCCACGCTCGTAACCCACGAAGGAGTTTCACGAGTAACGCCACAAAAATTCGCCTCGCATCTCTCGCCATGGCGATAATTAGCCCTGCATTGGTTTCTCATGATAATTAGCCACTCCGCGGAAGTTCTTAATCGGGATCTCTTCTCGTTTCGTCTGCGCACTTTTCGCGAAGAACGACGACGCCGCTACTCCCTCAGACGCTGACCACCGCCTCGCAGGGCGGTTTATCGAGGATCTCTTTCTCATTCGAACCCTAAGGCCGGCCGAGCGCTCCGCTAAGTGCTCGTAGAAGATCAAAGGGTTAGCAAACCAGGAGACTATTTCTCCTCTTATTTCGTCTCTCTCGTATCTTTTAAATTAAGTATCTAAAAACGGGGAAAATCATATCGTCGGTATAGTTTGGTCGCATTTCTTTCCGCGCCAACTCCACCGGAGGGATACGCGCAACATTGTGTACGACTATTCCTCAATGTTCCGCTCGGAATACCCAATAGCAACGAATGTTCACTTCTTTTCCGGAACTCAACATCGGGGCTTCAAACAATCTTTCATTTTCAGAATTATATAGCCGTACTGAAATTATAATTGTATCCTGGATTTGTAATTCTGATCGCAGTTAGATGTTGAGGTCCAAATTCATATATTGAAATATTTATGGTATTTATGTGTAATATAAATACGAAAATAGTCATTTGATCTTTACCTAGATTGAAATGAATTCTTATAATTTGAAGTAATGATTATGAGTTTTATTACCAAAATTTCAAAATTTGTGCAATGGTGTTTAATTGTATCAAGTTTAGAAATTATTTTTTTATATAATTATTTATCAATTATTATAATTTATAATTATTTGCATACTTCCTAATTTATGGTTATAGATATACAATATTTAGAAGCAATAATGTAATGACAGTTAGGTTTCCAAGAAGGCAAAAATTAGATTTCATAATTTGTATTAATTAGTGTTGGATGTGTTAATTTTAGACAACGTTTGTATTCATTAATTAATAATACTGATATTTTTATTTTCAGATTGCCATATTATTCACAATCAATACAACATTGATTCATTCGAAATACAGATATTCACAATACATGAGACACAGGTAATATTCATATAAAATATAAACAAAATATTTCTTTCCAATTCCAAGTTCAATACAATGCTATTGCTTTTATTTTAAGCAGCGCGTATTTGTAAAGAATGAAATTCTTATTCACTTGGTTTACATTATGATGCATCGATGCAACACTTTTCTTCGGCACATAGTTCGACGCGAATACAATACATAATCTAGTCAATATAATCTTATAATCCACATATTGTGCGGATACACTGTATAAACCAATTTTTGTCGTAACAAAAGGAACCCTGATTTTTCCACCGCGTAAATAATGCAAATCCTTATATAATAAGATATATTTTAATTATAACTAAAAAAAACTAACAATCGTAATGTAAATATCTTATCAACGCCGTTTTGCAGTAGTTCATTCGCAAACAATATTGAAATATCGAAAATAAATTTATATTATAAACGTGACTGATTCCTATATAAAGTATAGTAAAACGTGTCAGGTTTATAATATTTTTTGTTATAAATTTCACTAGCGAATTTGTACTAGATTTTTTTCTTATAGATATATATTTTAAAAGAGTAATAAAAATATATTAGTACAATCCACATATGAAATGTCAGACAAATTATGGAATAATATAATTTATTGTAAACAACTTTTATTGAACCTTTACTTTAATACGTTGACACATTAATAATAAAATATTGTTATTGTTTATTACTAGGTAAGACGTAAAATCGAACTTTTTTGAACGTCGTTAAAATTCCAAATCATCCAAGAATTACTTGTGAACGTAAACAACGCTGGTTTTTGTAGCTGCGTGTAGTTTAGTTTGTTAATCGCAATACAGTCATTATATTTAAACAGGTGTTTTATAATTTATCGAAATCCATTTGATACAACCCAAAGTCAATTCCGACACATCCGTCGTCTCATCTTATTCTCAAAATAATCGCGTCCCGCCTCGAGAGGTTGTGATCCAGCAGTTTTTCTCAGTCGATCCGGATCTCCACGGGGATTTCACACCTCGCATGTGTGTTCTGCACGCTTGTATACAAAACGTGACGAATGACCTGTGGTGAGTTTGACTCAACATTCCTCGCTGCTAGCCTGTACACGAACGCTGTGAGAACGCCCGCGATAAAAAGTCGCTGATAGATGCGCGGAAAGTAGTTCGAACCACTTTATATTTTTTTCATACTTTACTTTTTTTGCTAACCATTTTCTTGTTTTTTTTTTCTTCCTCCTCGGCATTATACGGTAAAGATTTATATAATGAACGATTTGAATTGTTATTCATAAATTACATTTTCTATACAGTTTATTACATATTTCTGTAAAAATAAAAAATAAGTAAATTATACCATTTCAAACTAATTGCGTTCATTTTTGTATATTTTTATACTGTTTGGGTATTTCTTAATAAAGTTAACAACAACTATAATAACAATCACTATACAACGTAATTAATACTACAAAGATTGTCATTTATATAAGAAGACACTTAAAGTAATTGAAGGAATGTAAAAAAATACTTTACTCCCTCGGGTCGTAATATATTACAATAGAAATTACCGTTACTTGATACGAACTTTGCACATTTCATTAAACGTGATGAGGAACTGTCTTTACGCAAGAACATTTCTGTTCTTGTATACATTGATTGGATTAATTACCGACTTCATTTAAAAATGGTGGCATTGTGTATTTTATATTGCATCGTGAATTGTTAAATACTCAGTAGCATGCGTGTCGAGTTTGCGTTAAATTTTCCAGCGAACAACGCGAAACGCGACTTGTTTTCTTTATTTTTTTTTACTTTGAACGCGGATTGTTCTCCAGTCTGTTTCGGAGAACAATGGGACGCTGTTGGCCGTGGTCCATGAAACGCGAGGGCTGCTGAGAGAAGGCAAGAGTATTCCCAGAGAGCGGGCACAATAATGATCCAGTCATGGTGCTTGCAGATGAGGCACGCAGTTGCTTCCTGTTTTTCGTTCCTACATCTTTGCCACCACGTTTTTCATTCAATTAATTATCATCATTTATTCATATCCCCAAGTTCCGCCAACAAACTGCATTATTCCATATTCTTAACGCAAAAAGTGGCGCAAATTTCAATAATATAATGTCGCCGAGTCAAATATGAACGCGACGGCTTCAATTAGCCACAGTTAGAATGACGAACACTGCGATCCCTAACCTGAGTTTTCCATGGACAACTTAGGATGTTCGATATTAAAATTATAACCGTTTTTAAGCATCTTCCTTACCTTCTTTTCCGACCACCTCTTTTTAAAGAACTGCTCTGAAGTCTTCAATAAAAATATCCCACAATTAGAACTCATCTGAACTTTCTTGAAGTTATAAACTGTTTTAAAACAAATCCTGTAAGGAGGTGGGAGGGATCGTCGGATAAACGATTGGTCGCCTGATCATTTCTTTGTTTTATTCACAGGACTTGGATATTTTTCGCGGAAAGATTCAACGGTATTTTCCTTTTTTCAACCGATCCTCGGTTTTTTCCGCCTCTTTTCCGTGAATTCGCTCGTCTTGCTTTCGCTTCCGCTGTTACGAATTTGCCGAGGTGACCATCAACGCCGACGAAGGAGCTACTTTTTATCCGACTCTTTGTCGGACAGCTGCTGAAGGTCACGAGTAATTGACTAGTAAAGTAAAACCAGCAAAAACATCGTGTTCAATCTTCGAACGGTTTGGT
This sequence comes from Psilanteris sp. ZL-2020, assembly GCA_022817085.1. NCBI lineage: Eukaryota > Metazoa > Arthropoda > Insecta > Hymenoptera > Scelionidae > Psilanteris > Psilanteris sp. ZL-2020. The sequence continues at coordinate 12,414 of JABFQC010000152.1, forward strand.
GTTAAGTTCAATGGGGTTACGGACAAAGACGGGTCAGAAATAATAATTATTTATTCAGTGTAGGAGCTGCGATAAATAATGCACACGCCAACATATCTGATAATATATTTTATCCAAAAACGACATTAGCAGGAATGCAAATATATTTTTAAATCAGTTAAATCAATTGAATTTTTCTGAACTATATGTTTCGGTATAACCAATAGAATCATGATGATCTATCTCGCTTTAACTCTACCTTACCAAAATAAACGAATAAATGACCAATGAAATAGGATTAATGAAGCAAATAACTACTTGTTTATCCCATTTGAATCAAAATAAACAAATGTCAGAGTGCAATTTAAACCCAAACAAATTAATTTCAATTCTATTCTATACGAAAAATTATGTACTAAACACAAACATTTCGAATCGAAACCAAACAAATTTTTGTTTATTATATATTTTAATGTATAAAACAAATCGATCATATGTCAGCAATTACATTTACAGAAACGTTAATTCAATGAGCCAAACGGCAGGCGCGATTAATATTTGATCAGAAATCTATTTTTTATCCACCTTAATCCGCGAGTGTCGTCAATTTCCAAAAGCAATTCTAATTGGTACACCTACATCCGTCAATCGATATCACACACGTCTCGGAATAAAATTATCGCCATGGATAACCATTAAATTTCCCTCGCGGTGTCGTCTCGAATCAATATCCTCTTACTGCTTGCTTGGCGATGTCATAACGCGCGCTCCTGTCAAGGAGAGTCTTGCGATTGTATCCGAGCTGACAAAAACTTGCCGCTAATTTGAATCACTTTTCTGAATGAATTTTTTTTTTAAATGACCGCTTCATCGGGTTGCATTTTTTCTCTCGCCACGTTCGCCAGATCAATTAAAATAACAAAGATTTAATTACAGATTAGCGCGGATTATTTTGAATTCTAGTTTTAATTGGCGCTGATAATTTCAAAGAGATACGTAAGCACAAAGATCCGCTTCTGACTTTGTCATTATAATCCGTTTAGGCGCGTATTATTGGGTTTACATGTGTACACAAGTTGCCACGTCGTTGCTGCTTGCGACAAATACTGAGTCATGCCGCGTAAGCATGTGCGTACATACATTATGTATCAACGTCCAGCCTTATGTACGTAGGAAATAAGCGTCACGCCGGTGGATGCATATAAGAATGGGAGATAAGACGAACAAATTTTCACGATTAAATTTCGATATTTGTTTTATGATATTTCTATATGGATGTATACGTATGGATTTAAATTACTTTTATAATTGAATGCATTTAAATTTTCATATTTCGATGACTTATTATGAGTAAGAACATTCAATTAAATATACTTTTAAACTTATTTGTTTTCTTATTATAGAAATCTTTTTCAGTACGATTGATAAAGTCCGTTTTACAAACGTAATTGACTAAAGTTACAAGTTTATAATAGCGAATTTATTGACTAGTTTTAATCGTGCATTGCGATTAAACGTTTTAATATAATGTTACATGCCAAGGAATTTTATAGCAAAGACTTGTTTAAAAAAAAATAATGTTTATCAAGGTCAATAAAGTAAACTTTTCTACCGTTTTAGCAATCAACTAAATTAATATTGACAATGAAATCAGAAATTATTATGCATAACATTCGATGTATAAAGGTTTAATGTCAAAACATTTCTAACACTCAAAGTTGAATTTCAAACTTTGAGTACCTCAAAGATCCATAAAATGGAACGTTTAATCGATTAGGACGGATGGTTTCCCGAATTTTTGTGCGTGACACATTGTACTCTCTTTTGGCTTATCTCTCCTATATGACGACGCGCTTTGTTAAACCTCACTAAAGCTTGCTAAAAGCTTGAAGATAGCACCATATAACTTACTAAAAACCTGTAGATATATATATTCAATGCTTTATCCGTATATATATATATATATTTATATACTCTTGAAAGATTAATTAATTCTGCATTTCTCGACCATCAAGTTATCCTAGCAGTTTTATTAAACAAAATTTAATCAACGACATCAAAAACAAGTCGTTTTCTAATAAACACAAATTTCTTATACTCTTCGAATCGTAACCAACATTTGTAATTTCCAAATCTTGATTTTCCTTTCGTTGATTTCCTCTTAAGAAATAATCCACGTTATGAAAACAGTGTCCCCTTTGTATATCAAAAGCACCAAAAATCGGTTCAAGAGTGCGTCGTCCGGTTAAGTAATAATTCAATCGGAATTAGAAAATTCAACTACAACCTAATCATGTATAAAATGCCTGTCGAATTGTTCAATCACGCGCTTACAAAATCAAATGTGAAATCGGTTCGCGCGCACTCGAATTACTTCGCGGCTAACAAACGCGATGAGCAAACTGGGAATTTGAAATAAATGACTAAGTAGTACTTGTGTCATAGCATCTCCAATTACGGCGTATAAAGCGAGAAGCACGGATAATTATTAAATTACTCAACGGAAGGCAGATGTTAAACCTTTTAGCGGTTAAATCGGCAGGTGTATAGTGCGCCACGCACGCTCCAGTGTGGCGAACGATTGACGATTGTCATGCTTCGCTTTCGATATTACGCGGGGGCGACTTTACGTAGGGGCAAGACGACTACTATACAAGTTTCAAAGCGACGAATAACTTGCCATGCGTTAAATTGAACTTGGAGGCTGCAGTCTGTATCATAACCTGTGCCTCCAGTTTACATCTGGTATTTTTTACGCGCGTTACGCAATTAACTTTCTATCGTATCTTTATACGGACTGTGCATATTATGGCTCAGGAAAAATTATATTGAAAAATCCTTACTATATAAATAGTCCGAGTGGGGTAATACACTGTGAAAACGTCATGAAAGTATTGTGACGTGTAATAAGAAATAATTAGAGCGTATTTACTATACTAAGCGTAATTCTATGATTTGCAACAAAATATCCAAATATATAAAATATTTTCGAATTGTACAAAATTATATGGAATAATATAAATTACACAACATACGGTAGTGGATTTTAACAGCATTTAGTATAATATTCAAATTCTTGACACATTTATTCTTAGTGACGAATAAAATGTGAAAACGGATTTAAAAATCTCTTTTTAGTAGACTTCTCAATTAATATAGGAAGTTCTTATGTTTGCATTAAAATTGTGTATCGTTATTGGATAATTATTTTGTTTACATTCAATATAATGATACTCGTATAGTAATTTGTTAATTTATTCCACGTTTTTGTTTGCAAGTTTGAAGTTGAATATTTTGAAAATTTGAGTTAATTTTACAAAAAAACGCGCGTTTGACATGATGGGGAATAAATTGAGCGAAAACTGCTTGATAAAATGCGTAGAAAAAGTCGAAAATGAACGCACAAAGCAAACTCATTGGCTTCATAGAAGGCTTAAGTTGTCTGATAATACAACGTCGTATAAAGTGTTTTTATAATGCTCAACTGCAGGGCTCGGTCTCAGTGTGTCAATTCTGCAAGCCTCGCAGGTGAGAGCTTGAGTGGTGCTTTGCAAAACGCGCCCCCTCTTGAAACCAACGCAACCCCTTCTAATTTCCAGCTTCAACCCTTTTTGTAACTTCAATCCCGACCAAGGTTGAGATTCTTGAGCGCACAAGGGCGCTTCAAAGTCATGAGTACAGTCACGAACTATCATTCATGACGGTGAATGACTTTAAATTGCAGTTGATGATCATTTTAGAAAGATGACACTGTAAAACAACTTAGAGGGTGGCACTTTGGATTATATTATCGCTGGAAAATGATGGTTTTACCTTGTTCGCAAAAGCAATTGCATTTAATTTAATTCGAAATGATCTTTTCAATATTTGCTGCTTGTTCAATTGAATTGAAATTAATTCGATGAATTTAGTGTATTTAAAGACAATTGTGATTCCTCGCAGTCATTTTATTGCAATCGGAATAATCGTATAGAATTGATAACAATATGAATGGTAAAACGAAAATATATTCGTAAACATTAAAATTGCTATACTTTATGCCGGTAAAATGACGATTTCGAAATTGACGTATTTCTCTTTAAATTTGATTATAAGTTTTAAATAGTTGACGGTTTTTGTTATTGACTAAATAGTAAAAGTGCCTGTTAATTAATTTGCAGTAAGTATTCATAATTGCATCATAATTAAATTTAATGTTAGCAAACCTTTCTCCCTCTTTTACTGCATCACTGTTAAATAGACTGCTTTGACTTTTTAACGCTATACCTTATCTTAACTCTAATATACTGGGATGTGTATAAGAGCTCTTTTGCTTTAAATGCATATAATTCATTTAGTATAATAGAGTTTGTTTTATGTAAAATTAATAAATATGCTATACAAATATGAGTTAGGTACTTAAAATGTCATGTTCATTAATGTTTTCTTTAGTAGTTAAACGTGGATTTCTAAATAATCATAATTAAATTACTTTTTGGATATAAAAGAACATTTCTTTTATTTTTATTTAATTGTTGAAATATAATATGTATGATGATCATGACAAATACGTGACTGCACACAGATGGCGTATTTGTAAATGGTAAATAAATAAATGTTTGATTTACAAATTCAACATAAAAACTAACATAAAAAATTCATATTTACGTTTACAGTATTTCATATGTAAAGTTAATCATTTATAATCGGCACAGTTGCTTACAAAAAAGTTATTATAGTATATAGTTATTTAATTATATTTCTCATTTATAACTTCGGATTAACAACTAATCTCTTTTATAATATACGTTATTTAAAATTGTTTAATTTCATACTGTCAAAAAGAAATTACAGTCTAAGAGAAATCACGTTCATGAATTTCTTTTATATTCAATTCCGAATACCATTTGTATTCGTACAATTAATTCACCTCGGAATAAGCTATATATATAGATATGCCTGCGATGTAGTATCCTTGAAATTATATTTTTAGATTGATCAGTCTGGAGTATTAGAATTGCATTCAAGAAACTACGGCAAAAATTTCGAATCTTTTGTTCTTTTTTAATTCGATTATATTACACGGAATCTTAGGCATTGCGTTCTTGTCTTTATTAATTTACCGTTTGTTAGATAGACACATAAAATCTAATGTAGGTAATTATATATTATTATTATTCGCGATATGCTTGTTAAAGAAATATATGTAAACCATGTGTACGGTTTCTACAATACTAGAAAATTTATATTAGGTCACCTCAAATGTTCAAATATAAATAACAGATAAACTTTAAGAGTGTGGACCAAGTGTATAAAGTTCTTGAGGTTTGTTTGATGATATCGACTTTGAATAAAACTAGTCTAGCAACTACCTTCCCGCGCATATCCAAGGTCTTATGATAGTAGCATAAGTCGAAATTCAAAGTTTGGTGGTTTTCAGTTTCTTCTAACTTTGCAATTCGCTTCCTTTTTTTAGATCAACGTAATATAACTCTTTAACGTATTTTAATAGTTGTTTCGTTTTAGCTAGTAAGATATTATGTACGATACAATTCCGCGTCCCACAATTTGCATCATATTACCCAAAATGTGCCTCAAATAATGTTAACCCGCTCTAGCTTTTAAGGAAATACATTTCCTTATATAGGTTTTAAAGACAGCAGTTTTTTCAACGATCCAATGTTTACTATCTCAAGAAGATTTATCGCAAAACTTATCGAGCTCGTTTTCACAAAAAAATGAAATATGGAGATTTTATCGTGAGATTTGGAGCTGAACATTCGAAATTTGAACGGAATAAAGGATAAAGAATAAAGGGTCTAATTTCCTTTCATTTTCCGTTCAAATTATTCACGAGAAAACTTAATTTAAAAACATCCAAATGAATGACCTTTCCCCCGAATATATCATACCCCGGTGACCCCGCGATACGATTACATCAACAGCTTTGCATTGCAATAAAACACGAATGAGATTATAAAAATGAAGATCCCGAAGGATGGTCCGAATCCGAGCGCGACCCACAGTCGTAATCATTAATCATCACCCTTTCGGCACATCCTCTTTGTCCAAACCGTGTCAATTGGCGTGTCCCACGCCGAGCAACCACTTCAACTCTTTGCCCAACTGCATCGCGCGCCAAGGTTGAGATTCCGAAAAGCAGTTTGCGCGCTCGCGCACCCATACACGCAAGCGAGCAAACGAGCAAGTAAAGAAGCAAGCAAGTAAGCAGGCAGCCCTTGTGGCGACAACCCTACGGATCCCAACCCCCGGATCGGAACCCGAGTTCTTCTCTCATTTCTTAGCGTTTGTTTCTCTCCTCTCGCGCTCGTCGATCTCCGTCCTCGTCGCTCGCAGCCGCGCTTCGCCCTCCTGCCACTTTGTATTTCCTTTCTCCTTTCTTGCTCTTTCTTCTCGCGACCCCGCGTGCGCCCGCTTCTTGAATCTCCCGGGGATTTCTCGCTCTTTCTGTAAGCGTACATAGGTATACGCCGCAGCGTATATGTCGCTCCTCGTCGCACCGCTCTCGCTATCGCCTTGTCTCGGTAACGATAGGAGAAACACCCTCGCTACTTTTAATCGACCCGCGCTTTCTTGTGCTTATACATACCTAGCCAACCCTACCTCCGGCCACCCTCATCTCCATCCCCCGTGGACCACCTTCGAGACCAGACCCTCCGCTCGCGCGCGCCTCTCATCTTCATCGCGGACTTATATAAGTAAGGGCGTTGTCTTTCTTCGCGGCCCTCTCCTTCGTCGATTCATCATTTTAATCGGCTGACGCCAAAATTGGACCTTTTGTCCTAAAGTTGATTCGGTCCTGGTTTGGGTTTGATCTTGCGTTAGGACGTCGGGCGACGGAGCTAGCAGGTGCGCTGCCTCGGTGTCAAACTGTTCCTCTCATTTCCGGTATAATTTTTGTTTCGTTGCTCTTTTGACTTTGTTTGGCGTATAATTTTGTTTTGACATCGTTCGTTTTTAATTCGTTTTAAGTTTTTATTCGTGTCCCTTTTGTGTATAAAGCGACTTCGGGAATTAGTTGTTTGCTTCTGTTTTCTTCATCGATTTAAACATGTTCAGAAATTCTTATTTTTGTTCCGGAACAAGATTTGGTTATTTTATTGTGACGAATAGCTTTGTGAGATATTTTTGGTTTATATTGTCGCAGGTATCGTTTTCTTTGAGAAATTTTTGTTTTCTTTGAATCGCGTTTATTAGGAAATAATTTGTTTATTAAAGAAGAAACACATTTTACTGATGAATCTGTAACGACCCAGTCAGATTTGATTACGCGGGTAATGATTTTATGTCTCCTGTTATAAAATCACTAATTTTACAAAATAATTTCTATTCTTTTTCATGAATTAAAAAACTGACCTATTTGTGATTATCAAATTTTCATAATTGCTATTACAATAAAGAAGTGCCAATCACGTTTCGATAATTCAATACCTGATTTGTCATAATCCGCGCCTTGCTAGGTACAAAGTTTCAGCTAGGTTTAGTACTTGAAACAACAGATTATATTAGTATGTACGTAATATGAACATTGTTTGAATATTGTCTCAGATAGCATTGTACTGATAAACAATTAGATTTTTAACTTATTATTCGACAAATAAATAAAACACAAACATATGAATTGACGCATAATTTAACTTTCTACTTTTCATAATTAAGGGTAATTACGACATTGATTGCATTTATTTATCTTAATATTTAAATTTGAATATATTTATATACCTTCAAACATCACCCTCTCGCTCTACTAACGATACCACTAATGAACTCAATTGAATATAATTCGATCAGTAATTACTATACAATTCCAACACCGGAGATCTTTTGTAATAAAAAAAAACGAATTTCTATACTCCGCCATCTCGACCGATTATAATTAAGCAAGGTTTGAAATAAAGAATTTGTCTGAAGCGTTGATAAAATTATCCAATCAATCAGAAAGCATATATCCTTCTCCACATCACTCAATTTATAATCAAATCGCCTCGTGAACAGACAGCTACAGTCTCGTCTGAACTTTAGTCCCATTCTCAGGAACTTTTCAAAGAAATTCTTTATCTCCTTATATCCCGAAGATTGCATGATCTATGCGATCCGAAACGCACGTGTTAGTGTGTATCGTCATTGTTATGCATATCGGCCAGTTTATGGTTAAAGTTTTCAAGTTTGTATGCGTCACTTTACAACCGACAGCATGCCTAGTAACGTGCGCAAACTGATAAAACGCAGATTACCTATCGTACGCGCGAATACGTAAATGAAGTCGAGGCGAAAAGGCTATGAGCCTTTAGACGTTAATGACTCGCGCGAGAAAACGTGTAAATATATATATAGAAGCACTCGCCTCTTTCGTGAATCGCATATTCATAGAATCTAACTTAATGAAAGACTTTCGAACAACGTTGATCGTATTTTGAACGAATCGCGTTTATTTTCATCAAAATTGCGGCCATCGCTTGTAACAAGTTTCGTACAAAGTAGTGTTTCGTACTAAATACTAATTTCGTCCGTAAGAACTGCACTTTTTCGTGCACGTGAATTATCGAAAGCACCTTGAAAGGTATAAACCACGAATCGAATGGATGAACGTTTTTAGGTTATAACAAAATTTGGTTTACTTGAAAGGGCAATAAAATAATCATTTCCACCCTCGATAAGAAAACTTTACTTTCCACGTGATCAATTAGAATACGAATAAAATTATAAAAATCAACAAGACAACGTTGTCTTTTTATTGTCCTCCCTCCGAGAGAAAAAGTTAGATCCACCTCGTGGTATCTTTGTCCAACTTTGTTCCCTGTTGAAAATTAAATTTCACTCGTTTTTTCTGCTAAACAGGAAAAATGCAAAGTTTTTTGCAAACAAAATTGGAATGAAAACGTAGATCAGCGTGCAACATTTGCATAAGATTGCTCCTCGCCGAAGACAAAAAGATTGGCGTGCTTTAAATGTCGTCTCGACATTTCAGTCAATCTGTGCAATAATGACGAACACTTCGCGCTTCTGCGTACGAGTGTTACGTAACACGCATCGAACTGTATGGCGCGCAACACGTGCACGCTATACTTTGTTTCTTCGCGAAATACATTAAAAGAGGTTTAATGCCTCATGGAGCAGCAGCGCCATTCCGTCTTGCGAACCTTTTACTTTCCCGAAACGCTCGCGAACGCAACCAATCCGATAGACAAAGAAGATTGAGTGCAGGTGGCGGAATAGGCTCGAGCGCTATATGCGCGGATAGTTTTGCGGTTTATGGCCGATTATCGCACAAGTCGTAACGTCCCGCATACGTACACACGTAAATACGCTCTGCTACGTATTTGCGCTCGTACGAAATTTGCACACGTGACTTTTGCAAAAATGCACCCGCGAAACTGCCGCGGATGCTTCGCTACATTTTTGTTGCAGAAATGTGGAACGTAACTTTCCCAGTATCGACGCCGCGGAGTTTATTAACCGCCAGGAGTCGGGATGACGCAATGTTTATTTAATAATTGGTGCATGATAATTCGAGAAAAGCCGAAGTTAGCCGAGTCGGTTAACTTTGCCGCTGTAGTGCATTTTGTTATGTCATTTTTGGGTTTCAGCAAAACAACCACTGTAATCCTTGTGGATAAGTATTTTAATTCTACTGACAACTGAATTGACGTCTCTGAAAATTGACGACAGATTCAAAATCTGTTCGATTGATTGGACAAAGTCGTTTATATCAAATTTGTATGAATGTTTTTCAGTCAAGGATGTTAACCCCAGAGTATTCTTTTTTATGCACGCTTTCTTTATACGTATACAACATATAAAAAATATTACATAAAATTGTTTGCACGTATACGCCGGCTATCGTATGACCGTAGTGTAAATCCGACATACTCGAGAAGTCAGTCAGTTAAGTTGAGTCGGACCTTTCACTTCGTGGTCCAGAGAACACGGTGTGTCGTGGCACACGATGAGTTCCCACAAGTGGGAGAGACCTCATCGGATGCTACAGTTCGTACTTCGTTATTTCCCTCCGTTTTTTACCCTCTATTCGTTCGAGCGCAGATCTATAGCGCACCTACGCGAACATTGACGCGCACCACATGCGTGCAACTTCGTATTGTTTATGTACGAGCGATCGATAATCAACACTTGTCATTAATACGCAAGAATTTTAATGGTGCCGAAATCAATAATTACGTCTACGGTAAATTCCAATTTCTCATTCCGCGTCTAACTTCACTCCTTTCAGAAGCCAAACATTTATTTTGTATACAATTTTAATTAACGGTATACCCGAGGCATATTATCGCAAATACCGACAATTCCTTCCCACCACATAGCAGTAATTCAACCAAACAACTGCCGCGTCTGCCGCATCCCGCGATCCAACAAAGTGTTAATCTAACCTCAAATTAATAACCTAACATTGAAATTGCATTGCCTATTCCGTATTCCATGTAATTCAATCGCTGAGACAATCCGCATTCCCTTCAGACCGAAATCAGACCGGTCAAATTGGTATCCAGCCCGATCTCTGGGGATTCAATTTTTTGCCCTCCACCTAATCAAATAATTCATTCGACCAGACCGATCGCACTATCGATATGAGAATTTGTTGGACAAATCGCGGCGCATTGTCAGCAACTATCAGCCTCTATCGACCGTTGAACTCGATCTAGGACGCGAATCATGATTTATCGCGATCCTGGCCGTGGTAATCGATCCGGTTGAATTTATTGGATTTTCATGCCGCAGATGCGATCTACGCCCACGATCGGTTAATGCTCTGCATTGGCAATCGGCACGACATCTTTATAAACCGAGCGTCCTATCTCTTTTTCAAAAATAACTTTCTCAACGGCTCACTCGTCGTCGCCAATAAATTTCGTCTTGTTGACGAACTTTAGCCAACCGATGCGCCGGTTTTTTGCCCATCATTTGTGAAAAATCGGCTCGCTGCTTTGTCCCGCGGAACTCGAGGAAAATTGCGTGCGTAAAAAGTCGTTCACAATTTTCACGGTTAATGACGTAGACCGGCGTCGAATGTTAACAATGGCAACGCGCGCTTTTTGCGCATCGATTACGATCGTCGTAACCGTTTGTTATAAGTCGTGTTGTTCGAACGTTCGCCGATGGTCCGAGTGAACGGTATGACGTTAGCTTCCTCGAAACGAGAAGCGCGTCCGCATGACAGCGCCCGCGCGGCCGCCGGAGCAGCGAGAAAAACGTAATGGCCAGGCCGCGGAGCTGTGATTATTCGAGTAGAATTTCACGGAATGGAGCTAAATGGGTTTGAGGAACAAACAATTTGCAGGCAAACAGCGCGGCTGATTGCTCATAAAGTTTCGCGCGAGTACGACCCAGTCGGCGGATGTTTGCTCTTGGATTCGCGCGGGCACCCAGAGTCGCTTGTGACATTTCGCCCCGGGAGCTTCGTGGACCGGCGATTAATTGAACTCGATCAACTGTGAAAGCAACACTAGTTTTGTTTCGCAACTCGTCAACGCTCGGGGGTTCATAACTATTTCGGGCTCTGATCGGACAATTTCTGCGCGATGAGATACGCTCAGTCAGAAACGCTGACCTCTGCGTTCGCGCGGCAGATCCCACTCGATTGATGACGTTTTTTAGAAATTTCCGCTACATTTGGTCCGGCGATCTGCTCGGATGAGGAGCAACGTGTAACAGATATTGTATTGTAGGCGCGGAAGGTCGTAAAGACCTGGATTTGTTGATTGCGATTTTATGAGTGCAGTATTAGAGATTTTTATGCTTTGCGGGTTGAGGCGATATTTATAAAGCCACACTGGACGAAAAAGCCGATCATTTTTGCTATTTTTAAAGTAGTGCTCATATTGAAAAAATTACGATGTTCATAGTAAAAGTGGGATACTCGAACGGATACACATAAAATGGGATAAACGTAAAAAATTTAAACGTTGTTCAAGCGTTTTTCAAGGCTATTTTCATTTTACAATTTATATTGTGAATTTGTTAATATTAATTTTTGTTTATACTATGTATTTATGATTCAATTATAATATAACTTATTAAGCATATTGTTCACAAAATAGTATAATTGAATAATTGAAATTTGGACAATTAATGCCCAAATTACTGTCCATTACTATTCAATTTTATACATGTATCACGATTGCGTTATTGGTTGCAAGTTATGAATTCCTGATTATCTTTTATTAGTCACGATCTTGAATCGTGAAAAGCGTAGTGTGATAATGCATGAGCTGCTTTGATTGACGTGGTTTATTGGAGGCTTATTGGAGAATAAAAAAATAGTTGGCAACAAATTTCTATTAATTTGAGTCATGAAAATCAGTTTGCACTTTGCAATGACTTCGTGAAAATTATATTCAATGATATTCCTATAATACGTGGCAAAAAAAGTGAAAATGCAGACACTCGGCGTGAAATCTGAACGCATTTTTTATCGGTTATTTTATTTCATGTTGCATTGAAAACATGAAAAAACTGAATGTGGCGAGAAAAATAAACCTCGTCTGTACGTGACACATGTTTGACACTGTCTCGAGGCTATTGTACTTCTCTTAAACAAGCACAAAGTCAAATTAAAATAGAGCTACATTAAACCAGTACAAGTTTTGTTTTCAGTTTTGATTAACACAACTCAAAATATTGTTTAACATAAATTGTAAGGAATTGCTATATAACATTGTACTTTTGCATATAAATAATAACACATTGAACAATTAATAAAATTAGAAAAATAAAAATATTCCATATAAATAATAATTGAAATTATGTAATTATTTATATTGCCGTACCTAATATGCATTATGTACTTAAGATATATGTATCGTACAGTAAATATTATATTTTCAATAAGTGTTTAGACAATTATCATACAATTAAATTATTCTTATATAACATATAGCAAAGAGGGTATATAAAATTGTAATATACATATAATCTTCAATCGTATAATCTTATTTAATATTTTAATAATAGTGAAGAAACTTTTTCGAAATAATAGAATAATTAGTAGTCAAATTATTCATGGAACATGTTATACAATTTATTATCTGATTATGTATTAAAACAGTAATTTAATCAATATTCATGTTAAATATATTAATATATATATATATATATATATATATATATATACTTATTCACATTATTAAATATGATATAGTATTTTCAAAGAATTTATATTCGTATACTTACATATTATAAGTTTGTTCTCCATTATATAAAAAATGTAATAGCATATAGTCACATGATAATTTACAACACAACTTTTGCCCGCGCACAATAAAATAAAAAACATGCAAATCCTAGAAATTCAATCAACATAATATGACATAAAAAAAGTGTGTGATAGACTTTCTTTTTTCACGATTTCAAATTGTTTTAGCGGTAATGAGCGAAGAGCAATCGGAAAAGATTTCTGGCTTGAACGATTCCGTTTGATTGGATCTAGGTGAAGTCAGGCTGTTCCGGACCAGCTGATATGGCGACAGAGAAATCATAGAAGTGGCTCGCTAGTTATACTCAAAGTCAACAAAAAGTTGAAATCCATCTGTCTGTTTTGTACTGTTGTTAATCGCACAAACGAACAAGCCCAAAGATCAACATGGAACTACTCTCGATTATGGATTTCTTATCTATAAACCGGCTCTCATTTCGTCTTATATCAAACTTGCAAATTTTGTGTAATTATATCCCAAGTTTTCTGCTGGAACCGAGCGCGCAAGTTTATTTTTTGCGACCTGTTTTAATCATCCACTAATTCTGTTCCGTTTCTAACTTATTTCGTGAAATAAATTAACAATCAAAATTGAATTGTTATGATCGTTTCGAGAATAATGTCGATAAAAAGAAATAAACAAACAAATAAAGTTTAAAATGTGGATCGCGAATACAAATTGTGAAATGAAAAGTTGACAGTAAATTGTGTTTAATCGTATAATGGGTCGAAAACAAAGCCAATTTTTTTCAGTTCGAATATTTTGATCCGCCGAGCAATTTCGCAGACTAAAATCAACTTGTGAAATAAAATAATTGACGTTACACGAAAATTGCGACTCGGTAACGTGTAGTTGGTATCGATTGTGCATAATTCGTTCACGACGGTCATTTGAATTGGTGATTAATTGATTAAGTCAACGTTAAATCGGTCCGGATGGTTGACAAAATATTTCAATTTATGAAATGATTATCTTCCGCGGCGAGGGGGAAAAAAGGGGCGGTAAACTGACGCCGTTGGTGGTAGGGATGATTGGTAAGTGGGTGGAGAGGAAACGAGGGAGACGGAAAGAAAACGAGAAAGAGCGGGGTTCAGCGAGAGGGAAATGGAGTACATTGTCGCGCGTTGAAGTCTCCGAACTTTGTGGCGAGAAGTAACTCTGCGATTTGCTTTGAATATACATACTGTCGAGCCAACTTTTTATTTTTGACTCGCAATTCGGTAAGAGTTAATTAAAAAGGGCTCGCGAAGTCATATTTTTGTGATCGCAAATATGCATTTTCGACGCAAAACGAACAGAATGTTTCAACTTTATTTGCATTTGGTGGCTTAATAATATAACATGATAAGTTTTATATTTTCATATACTTTTGGTATTTTAAAAAAGTTAATTTTAATTAGGAAAAAAAATGAGACCTTAAATTATGCACTTGGTACAAATTTATTACACAGTTTTGGGGTTTTTTATGTATTTTTTTCTTAATTACGTATTAGTTAACATATTTTATTAAATGCTATTATTTGACGATACTGTAATATTAAAAGCAAAACATTTCTGAAAATTTAATAATGAAATTATGAGATTGAGAGTATTTGTTGTGTTCTTTTCAATTGTCAAAACCAAGTTGCGTGTGACGAATTTGTGAATATTTAATTTCAAATATTTCCAGACATTATATTGAATTATTTTAAAGTCAAGTATAAATGAGTTCGACTAATTATCGAACATAATGAAATGAAGCGGATTTCTTTTCTGAATAATAGTATTTCAGAATGCGTCGTTCTATTTATTTTCTTTATTACAAAATTCATTTAAATCTTGTATTTAAATTGAAATGGAGATAAACAATTGAATAAGTAAACCAATTTTCCTCTTATAGTGACGTTTAACACGTTTTCTAAATATAATATATTTATACAAAATAAAACTTGCTTATTTATTATTTTAAATTAATAAATATAATATATACGAAAAATTTATTTTCATAAATACAAATGTTCAGCGCAATTGATTTGTCGAAAATTATATGATATATAAACGTATTTTATTTATACTAACGTTTAGTCGTATTTTTGTCATTTATTATTTAAAAAATTATTGTTCATTACGGAACAAAATAATAGTTATTACGATCATGCATTGATTAATCTACATTTTTTAAGTTCATATGTATTTTAATAAATAATATCATTTCATCTAAAAAAATGTTTTCATACACTGAGAAAAATTTCTATTAAAAATTATTGTGCCAAAACAGTACTTCGATGCGATGTTTGTCAATAAAGAATGATTACCGTTAAAATACGGTAAAAAATATAGGAAATAATGTTTACGATATTTAAGGATAATTTTTATGTATTGACAAAAATCGCATCACAATACTGTTTTGGCACAATAATTTTTCTTAGTGTATATATGTTTTATTAGTACAATGTATATAATTATATAATATAATATATATTAATAACTATAGCACAAATTATACTGGAAGGTAACTACTTAGCGTTCCTAACTTTTATTGCTAATAATACTTTCTAATAAAGTAGTTCACTCATTGTCTTTGTTATACACATGATTGCTATATTTGTTGCAGCAGTTTTTGTAAAAAAAATACTTAATTATAAAGTGTGTTTGGCATCCCTATAACTACTATATGTAATAAAGTCGAAATCAATATGATAATTTTTTTTAATGTCGTCTATTTGTTTTTGCTGTTATTATTATATGTATATATTAATAAGTATATAAACAGCCAGTGGCATCTATTAAAAATAACAAAATAATACGTTTTCAAAGTATTTAATAAATACAAAAAATAAGTTTTCAACTCATTTAATGCATGAAAGTATTAATATTTATTATTAATTTATTACAATTATTATAATGTATCAGTTTAGGAACTGTATATTACTGAATAAAAATTTCCAAATTATATATTTCGTATTGTTATTTAAATTCTGTATATAAAAATAAGTTATCATACTTATTAATTATAAAAATTTGCCATAAAAAATCAACAAAAATTCAGAAAATACTTTATCGATCTTAATAGTTCTATAAATAAATAAAAAATATACTACTAATTCTTAAAATATATATATCATAAATACATTATCGTATTATAAGTTGACAATTCAATACAGAAACTACTTATATTTATTATAAATACGGGAAAAATTAATGATATAAATCCAACATAAAATGACCATGCTGATTATTCGGCATTGATTCAATATAGAACCTTTGTAAAATTAAAATCAAGAATTTGTTTGAATGAAAACAATCGAAGTAAAGCGAGTCGCTGTGTTTATAAACACGGTATATCTAAAATAGTATAAAATCAACATACACCTTACTGTAGATCGATACAATACTTTGACAATTTTAAAACTAAACGATTTTTAAATAAATTCAATGACTTATTTGTACTAGTCTACGATTCGTAAAAATTCATACGTTACTTATTATTATCAAAATAAAAGAAAATTAACCCTCTGTCAATTATTTGATCCGTCGACATAATACGTCAAATTTCCTTAATTAAGAGCCGCGTCTTAATTAAACCACCTCCCCCTTCATACATTCGACATTACACGAAACGTCAACACATTTGTGTTTGCCTTGGTAATCCCTAACGCCACAACGTCGACCATCCAGTTAGCCGCTATTTTTCTAAGCACCGGCACTAAAAAGCCAGCACCCCAAGATCCCGACCTCGGACTTCAGCTCTCGGAAAATGATTGACCAACAAAAACAAATATCGCTCGCATGCACGTAAGGCCGCGATTGTCTGGCCCCGGTTGCAGTAGTGCAATAAACGCGATATAACTGTCCATCGAACATTTTTCATTTGTCTTCAATAAAAGAAGTATTATCGCGCCGTAAATTCCCGTGCGCGAAGTCCGGAGCCGTTGACCCGTTGCGCGGGGGGACGCGGGGGGCCGGACCACGTATGCTCGAGCAGGCACACACATATCGCTCGGGTTCAGGTTCAGTCTGCATGCTCCCCGTTACCAACAGATATTACAGAACAGATAGATCGAGAGCGATTAAGAAATCCGTGACGGCCATTGTGCTCGTCGGACGCGCGTATGCGTGTGACCGCACACACACATACACACGCCCGTACCCTGCTTCCTTCTTGTTTCTTCTTCGTCCCCCAAGCCTTTCTGCTCGGGACGTGTGTGAAACCATGCGTGCACGTGCTCGCGCGTCACGGTTAAGTCCGTAAGATACTACGAATGAGCAGTCCATATCCCGCCCCCCTCTCGGTACCCCCCGCTCGGTCCGTCCTTTTCTAACGCTGTATAAGTTATACAGCTCAGGGTCGTGCCCTGCCCTTGCTGCACAATAATCTCGCTTCGAGTCCTCGTCCACATCTTCTTTCTTTATTTCGTCCTGGCTTTCTCGTCTCGACGTGTGTGCCCTAATATTCAGCCGCAGAGCAACCGAACCCGCCAAGATGCTGCATAAGTGATCCGGGGGTCTAATGGTGAAAAAGTGATTTCCGATGGAATATTTTGCATCGATGGTGTGCGCTGGAGTGGATGGCACAGGTTGTCTCGGCGTAAACAAAATCCTTGTGCCCTTCTTGCTGCATTTAATAATATATATATATATAGAAATATTAAGTCTTTGAATAAAAGTACAAAAGATGAGTCAGAAAATATTTATTGTACAAATAAATGTTCACACATTATCAAAATTAAAATAACGTTTACTAGTACCATCTAAACATTTCTCTTAGTGTAAATAAGATAAATATAAATTGTCTATGAATACTACAAAAGTTATATTATTGAAATGTATTACAAACTGACGAAGATACAATAACAGCTCGATAATGTTATCCAGTCGAACGCGACATTTCTAAAGGCGGATAAAAAGTCAGATGAAAAATGACTTTCGCTTCTTAAACTTTGTGCGCGCATGAGATTTCACTTCAATTCTATTTATTGCTTTTCAATCATAATAATTAATATGTATATATGATATCATGACATTAATGAAATTTGAAACAATGTATTTTTGAGCGCAATAGAAATCAACGTTTATCTTTAATGCTATGTTTGATATAATAGAAAGAGAAAGTTAAGAAAAGTAAATAAATGTAAACATAACATTAAGAATTAAATAAAGAAATTAATGAACGCTTTGCCAAAGCAACATAAAATTTCATACTAAATCGACCATTTTTAATGCGCGATCATTCTTATTTATATTGTCGGTTAGAAACACTGTGCCAGATACTGCGAGCATCTGATATTTCGTTATTATGGTTGCATCGAAAAAATGTTTATTAATTTCCATTGAAATTAATATTGAAAGTAACGTTGGAACAACAAAACGAACCATTTCTCCATAAAGAAGTGACATTATTACTAAATGCATGAAGAAATAATAGCAATCAGTCTTTAATATTGATTATCTTAGGATCAGCTGTTAATATAGTCTATGATTCAATATAGTTAATTTCCGATCAGGAACTACTGATCTGAAGATGAACCAATGACAGACGTTTTCCGATTAAATATCGATTAAAATCTGACCAATTGCAATTTTATATATAATCCAAATTTGCTCATGGACTGCTCATAATAGTTTTCATTCGAGACAATTTCTTGAATGTCATGGGGCGAACTGACTTAACTAGACTCCAATTACTACGAGTTTTAAGATTTGTTATTCATATATTACGTTTATGGCCGGTGCAGTCTGCGACGTATGCAAACTTTATATCAAAATCAACTGGCCAGTTATGGTGAGCATATATAACTAATATTTGTAATTTCGCGTTACAAAATTTATATCCCATACATGTTGCAAAGGAAATATAGACGAACCCATAAAGGTGAACTATGAGTCATATATTACGTACACATTATCATTTACGTAACATTTTTACGAGAAATCAATACACTTTAAATTTACATCGTCATTAAAATAAAACCTCGACGTTTATATTCATCCGCGTATAAACATCACCGGGTGATAAAAATATTTCCATTTTTTGTAATTTAATTATCCATCGAGCGCAAGAACTCATGCTAGCGCCACCCGTCGGCGCGTTATCGCCGCGCCATCTGTAGGTGGCGCGGCATTCGCCGAGCCCCAGTATCGAATGTTAGTCATTTTTTCGTTATTTTACGATGTTTTTCATACGAAGAAGCGATGAACACCTCTCGAGCGATCAGCCGAGCTAACCCTTGACGCAAATCCGGCGCAATTCGGACGTGTTTGATGCAAGCTCGGCAAACTGGCCTCGCGTCTCTCTCGAAATAATACGCACCGTCAACGAGTGTTCTCGTTGGCTCGGCGGATTTGGAAAGGGCTCGTCGGTCTTAATGATAGAACGGCCGAGCCCCGACTCGGAGATGCGCACCTACACAGTGTCACCGGGCGGATAAATGGAAAGAAGCCAAAGGTAGAAAAAGGAACAAGATCGGCGCTACCAAAGTTGCCCTCGCGACGACGACGGCGGCGACAGGAACCGGCGCGGACTCACCGACAGAACGACCGACGAGCGTTCAGCTCAGTGATTACGAGGCTGATTGGCCGCGCGAGATGAGACGGCGGCGTCCTTACCGTCGACCGCAGCTCGTGACGAACGAGCGGGTCGTCGTTTCTTATTTATCGTGTTGTACGTCCGCGCGACTGCAACCGGAATGGCGTTGCGCGAGAATGCAAAAATCCACTAATGTCGGCACTTGCGACGCGGATAATGTTATATCCAAATGCGCGCAAGAATTTCACGTCGGATGGTAGCATTGATTAACCGTTAAGGGGATGGTCGTAAGCCGCGACGAATTCCGCGGTGGTTGCGTTCGGAAGGCCGCAACGGCATCACTTTCCGGTTTTAACAACTTACGCACGAGTGGGGTCCTATTTTGAATGGAACATTAGATGAATGAACGGCAAAATTTGTATTATCAACGTATCATTCAACCCAATATTTCTTACAGTTTTTTTTTCTTACAATACTAATTACAGTTTTATTTAAGTGAGCTAATTTATAACATTATATGGATGATATATACACTGATCCTCTTATGCTAACAGCAATAATTTCTTCTTATTTTTTTTAGGATTCAGATTATGCATTTATTAATATTCAAGTTTGTATATTGTCATATCGAGTTCTTATTTCGCACATCACGGTATTTTATTGTGATTAGTCCTATTAAAAAGGAATTCTTCTTTATGATTCTTAAGGAAATGCTCTCGTTTTTCCACGCAGATAATATTCTGATTCCAGAGTTAAAGCTGCGCACAACGAGAAATGTTTTAATTAAAAATTGTGTTTTAATTATACGTGCTTCCTTCTTCATAGTTGTATTTTTTTTGATTTAGTCATTTTATTATACGTCTCTTTAAAAAAAAACTTTTAAATAATATATTAGCAGTGTAAAAGTTGCACTTAAATATTGATCGACAAAATAATTTGCACGCAAATTATGTATTTATATTAAAAATTAGTTTCGATATGTCATGGTTAGCAACCATCTCTATTTACTGCATGAAATTAAGTAAAAGGTAATTGATTTGACTTTTAATCGATGGATTGATTAATGGAATTAAAAAATCGTTATTATATATTCTTTTCAGAATTACGTTCGTTATTGGAGTTATAAACTGTGAATCCAATTCGAAATTACGTAAAATTAAAATATCATAATAATCACTTTAAATATAGTTTTAAAGCATTAATTCATCTTGATACTGGTGATAACGATTCGTTATTAACCTATGTATCAAATTATCTTCAATATTTTTATTTCAACAAAAACATCACGCTTACAACCATTTATAAAATGTATAATAGATTATACATATGTAACAAAAATATTATTTGTAATGAGTTTATATTTATCTTAAGAAACGTAATAAAAATGACCAATTTATATTTACATAGTTTATAATAAAATGAATTAAACTACTGTTCAGATTTTTTGCTTTTACACAATAACTATATTCAATACAGACGTGTTGTAGAAATGGAACGCATGAAATTTGACCTTTGTGAAATGAAGTATTAAGCGGTATTCATTGAACAAACATTTCATCTAATTTTACTAATGAAATAATTATTTTTTTATTAAAATATTATAATATTATTCATTATAATTTACATAATAATTTATATGTATTGTAAAAATTAAATAAATAGTAAAATATAAAATACTCTACAAAATTATTCACAATCACAATATATTTATTAAACATTGTGTTCTTTATGATACAAAATTTTAATTATACATAATAATATCTTCCAATCAATTCATTATATATTTTTTATATTATCCATTTTGCCCTCTTAAATCGTAATTTTTGTATACAATTATACTCGTGCAAACAAAACGATCAGCGTTGCAATATTGGATTGTAAACTGGAAACTATAACTAACACGAAATACGCGCGTCGTTGGAGTACTGTCAACCCGTGGCATGCTCTGCTGAAATCAGAATCACACTAAAACAGAAGCAAAGTGTCCGGCTCGAAGGACAATTGCGCGTGAGATGAGCACGGGGTCAGCATGCGCATAATTTGAGAGATCAGCGGCGGCCGAATGAGTCTCGTCGTGGAGAGAGCCCCTGTGCTATGATGTGCGGTGCAGCGCGGCGGAGGTACAGCTTGGCGCAGGACAGGCGCCACGCCCACCTGTGCCGCGCTGTCACGGTCTCTGTGCGCGAGCCTCTCTCTTTCTTCACTTTTCACTGGCGCCCACGATTCCCGAGATTGCTGCTTCTGCTCGACTATACCGCGTGTGCGTGCATGACGTTTCGGGAAATAACGCGTTGGCACATTGGCGAACGCGCCAGCAAGCCTCGGTTCAAAGGTCACGGGGCTCCGCGCTATTCGTCGAACAAAAATCCGACGTTCATTTGCATTTTTGCAATTTTCGCATGTAAAATCTTACGAAAATCGACGATATCTCGGATTTCGTAATTAATACACACGAAACGTCCAATATTCGTGTCTTTATCTGATGATGCCGGAGCGAGAGGATTACGTTTTTTTTTTATTTTACTAATTAGGTTGTGGTAATTGATATTTTCTAATGATCTGGAGAAAACAATTTTTGTGTCGCGAAATGGTTAGTTTTTAATTCTGAAATTGTTGTAAGTCTGTTCCTGAATTTTGATGTAAATCGGACTTTTTGTTCTCTTTCATTACAAACAAAAGGAGCGAGAAAAAACGATTTGTCCTTAATCAAGCGACATTAAGAAAGTAATAGAAATTTTGCAGTTCTTATCGCCGAACAAATTTGTATCTATTCGCACC
>JABFQC010000153.1:0-34838 GCA_022817085.1 Psilanteris sp. ZL-2020
GGGTTTTCAATTGCATCGTTTCGTTTGTTAGTATAAGGACAATAGTTATGGCAAAGCAGACACGTCAGTATTTCCATAATAGTAGTGATCGGTACTCGTATTATCTTTGTTATGTATCTAGTATGTTACATATGTAACAAGCATTCATAGATTCGGTATGATATTACTACATTGACAATATAAAATCAAATACAGACATTTTGATCGTATAAATTATGAGTTTAAATATTATACACAACTATTTGCGCAAATTATATATAATGAATGAACTCTTATATATAAATAGGTATTAATAATTACTGACAACTTTTTATACATAATAAATAATTTACGCAATCACGAATATATTTTAAACTTTAATAAAATTCATGTAATTCATGTATATTGCAATAAATATAAGTTCCGCTTAATGAAAAAACGTTCTGCGATCTCATTATATACTTCTTTAAAATGTACATGAAATGAGAAAAAGTCTTTAAAATAGTTGTCATTATTGAATAAAGTAACCGATGGAAAATAAGAATGTCTCGTCATGCAGTCAGAAAGCTCAGCGAATTAGTACTCCCTTCTGAGTTGAGTTGAAGATAATGATGTTATACTTGTCTTGTTCTTCAGGTGCCAATTAGTTATCAACATTATTAACAGCTCGTGCTTCTAATTAACGAAGTTCAGCTATCGATAGTAAAACGACGAACAAGTTGTAGAGAAATGAAACTGGTCTTCGCAAGCAAAGCTCCCGGTCTCAACCACAAACGATTGTCTATTTGTATCATTACCTGATCCAAAATGCATTTAACATTTTAATTAAGCGATCAACATTAATCTCGTTCAAGTTTCATGGTTCGTATCACACGAATATCATAAGGTACCTAATATTGCGCCATAAATTAATCGGTCCGTTGTACTTCAAGTTCCTTCAAAATCGATTGGTTTTCGCAGCTCTCAATTAAGCATACAATTGAATTACATTTCTGTTCTATTATAAAATATAATAATCGTCATATCTGCTTTATATAAAGTGGCTTGTTTTGCTGCAAAATAAGTCAACAATCGTATAAAGAATCATTAAAGCACGTGTAGCGAGAGTCACGTAATGATTGTAAGAGTGTACTTAATTCGTAAGTAAAGGTACATCACGTCTGCGAACCCAAATGAATAAAAACGTCAATCTCGTCAGCGTCGAAGGTGTGCGACTCCTTCGTATTAGAGCGTGCCAGTGTCTCAGCCCAGAACGAAATAGAAGTTAAGTCAACGAACACGTAGCATAAAGTCGTAAAACTCGACTTACGACAAGTCGTAATACAAGGGGACAGATAGCCCAACTCTTTCTCCGTTGCTCTTTTTCCTTCATTCTACGTGTTTCCCTTCTTCTCGTAATTGGCAGTATCTCCCTCTAGAGTTAACGTTGAGCTTCTAATAAGGGAACGTAGCTATAACCTTCTCCGTATTTTTTTGACGTCTTTCGTCTTTTGCCACATTCCACGGCAACTTTTGCGTCTCGGTTGCTCAACGTTTATTGCAAGCGCTCTGTTGTTAACGAAATGAAGCAATGAGGAATCTACTTTCAATCGCAGGTATTAGTTTCGACTCGGCAAGGACAACAACAGAAAGAACGAGCCAATTCGTTTGATATTGCGTTTTCGACTTTCAACCGAGTTATTCATTTAGCGCATCGCTGAAAACAGGACGCGCAATTAATGCTGGAACGGAACGGTGCGTGAACTTCTTTTGAATATTTTAATATTCCTATGTCACCTTTTCCTCGCTTGCTTTCGGCGCGATTAAAAATGTATCAGCTCCCGTCGTGAACTTGATAGTTGAAAACATTCTTCTTTCAAAGTCTTCGGGCAGGCGCGTGCGCCTTTATTAAATATCATTGATTCGCGAATTAAAACAGATCGAGCCGCAATTCCCCATTACGAGCGAATTGACGAGCCAGGGACAAAAACCAGTTTATCCATTTCATCATAATCCATTTCTCATTCGTTACGCAAAAACAATTGTGCAACGCCGTTTGCTCGGTGCTTTCACAAGTCAATTTCTATATCCGATGTTTCGCTGTTTCCAATTTCTTTTTTTCTGTTCGATTTCTTCACGCTTCCCTTTTTCCTTTTCAGCTGCTCTCCTTCCCTAGACGAATGAACAGCGTCCGTTATTGGGAGCGCGTTGGTATCTCATCCAGGCTACAATGTACCACCAAATAATATAGAGCATAAAACCGGCAGAGAAATATACTATCTTCATTGTTTAAATGACTGCCGATAAAGCAAGTAACTTCGCCGCAAGTGAGATTGTATTTATCATCAAAGTTATCATCTCTGACTATTGCAAAGACGCGTTTTATTTATTTTGTTCTGCTTCTGTTATGTTTTCTGTCAAATAACGTCCTTGAATTTTCCACGCCCAATATTAGATAAATTAAATAATGTGCAAATTATCACATCAAACCGCTCCACTGTAAATAAATTTGCCGCATTGTCGATATAAATCATGATTTTTTGAAATCCGTTTACTGTTCAAACGACTGTTTGTAACATGTTTACTTAACGTGGCGCGTGATAAGTGCCATTATTCGCGGTAGTACGTGCGAACATAATATAATATTTAGAACAAAGTATAGGGCAGGAGTACGTGGGCGTTTCGCACCCTTCGCTTTTTTGGAAAAAGGATGCGATCACGTACTGGATGAAATGGTTGCATGTAAGGGAAAAGGATGCGATTGCGGATAACAAGAGTCTTGCCATATACTAAAGCGTATAAATTATACTAGCAAGAAAAGTACTTTAAATTTTAACTAAACTGTACTAATGTACTATCATATATATACTTAGCTTTTAATACATTTTAGGGATATAGGAATTTTAATGCATATATTAATATAAAAAGTTGATATTTAGCGACTTTCATTTGACATAACTGTCCTTAATCCAGTGATCCTAATGATCAAAAAATTTCAATAACACTTTAATGTGTTTACTTTTTAACATAACTTGCTTTGTGTAAAATAATAATTTTACGTGTTGTTTTGTAAATAATAATAAAATAAAATATAATAGTATACACTTTCGTAGTTTTTGCTGAATACATTATGATTATTGCATGTTATTTACGTTAATAAAAGACATACTAATACTACAAATAGAAATCGATTAAATAATCATTGTTTATATCAATAAATATAGGTTATGAATTAGAAAATACAATTTGTTGTGTTGCTTTACAATTTTCTAATCAACATATAACTACATATAGTAAATACAACAGGCTTCATGAAAAATCACTGTCAAAAAACGGAAAAAATATAGTCAATTAAAGATTAATTCTAAATATTAGTTTTTCGTTAAAAAATTAATTTCATTTTTGCAATTTTAAAGTTAGAAACAAGAATTCGTATATACAACAAACACGAAGTTGAAAATTGTTTGTAATAACAAGAAATTTGTTAAATCTTAACAATTATAAATAATTATTTGAATAATGCTAATAACTGAATATAATTATTAATGGACATTCTTTGAGTAATATTTACTTGCAGCTAAGAGTTAAAATAATGTATGTATTGAACTTGTGTGTTATCTGTAAACTTTGTTTTTATTTTTACATGAAAGTAACGAGAAATGAGCAATTCTGAAGATGATATACTTGAGGCAATACTATTCTGATGCCCGCATGATGCTACTTGTCCTTTATGCTCACTTTCATTTTTCCCCTCTGTTTTCGTTCCGGCATATTCTCCGTGTTTCATCCTGCTTCCTGTGCTCGTCTCCTGAGTTTTGTAAAGAGCTTGGTTCGACCTGGGAAGTCGAAAGAGACAGAGTCACGTCTCTTCAGACCAGAGTTGCTCTAATTAAATTACGTACGCGCGCGTATATCTAGGGGTAGTTTCAAGGTAGATGTACAACTGTACAACTGCATGCTTCAAGTTGCCTGTGATATCTCAGTTCGAGAGTATTTCATCTCAAAATCAGCCTGTCTCCTCACGTTCCTTCTCTATGCTTTTACATTTAATTTTGCCAAGTGTAGTCAACCATGTAACCCCAAGAATAGAGATAATTTTCAAATTTGTTCGCCGGATACTACTATTGTATGTAGCACCAAATTTTCTGACATGAGAGAGGAAAATGGTATGCACGGAGTATCCAACGATTGTATGACCCATAATGCTCCGGAAAAAGTCAGTAGGTTCAAGTAATTGCTTAACTCTGAGCGACACGATTTACATTTGTTTTAGATAAACAACAACCCAATGGTGCAGCAACGTTGCTGGCTTACGCGTGACACGAAAATATAATGCAGTATAGAAAAAGACATCAACTTGTATACCATTGGAGATTAACTGGCAACTCGTGTCCAAAACGCCAAACCATTATACTTGATGACACTTTAAACATTTTGTTCACGAACATATTCCGGTGTAGGCTTTTGAATACTTATGAAGAATAATATATACCTCTCACTTGTTTCTTCTCTTTCGCTTTCATATATCAAAGAATTTCAATTTTATTAACTTTTAATTAATGTCTTTGATGTGTAAAAGTAATTGCGGCGCACATATATTCGCATGCGAAGTTGTAAATAATTTCAACGCAAATTTACGCAAATGTTAAGGTTTCGTACAAAGTTTATGATTTCTGTGAAGGTTAGATTATGCAATTCATGTTTCATCTGCTATTTTCAAATTTTACATTGTAAACTTGATATTTAATTTACTTTGTTCGTATAGTTGTGTGATTTATTAATAAATTAGTTAATCTCGGCATGAGGAGATCATTATAAATATCAAGCGAATTCTTTTATTCATCTAATTTTATATACTTTATGTACATTGTAAACAATCTGCTAACTACTACAAAACCGAATAAAAGATAATATTTTATTGTAACCATCATCCTATAATAACTTTAAAAGGAATGTTAATTTTAATACCATTTAGAAATTCCAACAGTTGAAATTATTCAATAAATTTGAAATAATATAATTTATTATTATGTCGAACACATACATTAATTTATTACATTTTAATTTTATAATTACATAATTTAATATATTTTAAAATAATTCAACTAATACCGTATGGCACGAACATATATTAATAATTAAATACGACGCAAGTATTAAATATGTATAAATTAATCCATTATTAGCAATTATAATAGATCAAATAAATGTATATTATAAACAATATATATTATTAACGAAGCTTAAGCTAAGAAATATCTATTTAAAAATTAAAATCGAAATAAGATCAAATAAAAATTTCATTAAAAAATAAATAATCCTTTACAATATTCATTTACAATATTCGTTTTTGTTTCAACTTTATTATTTTCTACTTTGTATTTACAAATAACATATTAAATGTAGTAACAAACATACAACGTAGATAGATGAAAGCTAACCTCAAGATATCTTTATTGAGAATGAGCCGTGGGCAGATCCAATGTTCCCGAGGGGATATCTGAAACATATTATTCCCCGAACACGAGCATGTTCAGAGAAAATAGATAACACAGGAATAAATATGATATGTAAATTATTTAGATTTCTACTTTTTCGAAAAATTTGAGCTTCGATAATAAAAGGTAGCAATGTTTACATTGCTTTTCAAAGACACAAACACAATTATAAAATCCCATGAAATCCTTTTATTCCAATTACTCCATGAAATAACGAACCCTTCACTGCTTGACGAATGCTTTGTTGCATTAAGTTCCAAGATATCCGAGTTTATGCATTTAATTTCCCATCTTCGCGTCGATCCAACGAAACCTATTATCCGATTTGCTGCTAATTAAGCGCATTAGCGCTCGGGTAGTCTGTCGACAGACGTCCTACTCAATCCATGTTTGTATCAGGCAAGCAGTGATTGAACCTTGATTCTTTGAATGATATTTGCGAGTATTATCAAATTTTCTGGCTTTTGAGCTCACGGGGAAAGGGATTATTCCTTGTCAGAGGTATCCATTAACCTCGTGACTGAGAAATTGGCTCGAACAACATCATAATGATTCGCCCGAAAGCAGGCCGTGTGCTTCTACCGCCAACCTGCAGCCAATTACCGGTTCCCGGGCATGAAATAACTGCATTATCTCTGTGAAAGCGACTGCTGTGACACCCCGCGTACTTCATCCCGCATACGCAGTCCACATTCCGGCCTGCGAACATTCTGCCTTCTAGTAGAGTCTTTATAGTCGACTTCTGCAATGATGTTGACCTAAAATTTCGATAAAACTGGATTCTCTGTTCGTTCGGTACATTAGATTCAATTTCCCGAGTTCTGCGGGTCCCTAGAAGAAACTTTCTGCGAAACGGTTACTCCGAGATTTCGGATCACGAAGCGCAACTGTCTGCGAATCTGCTGGGATTTCAGTCCCGACTTTCACTTGTTTCGAAGTGAGACGCGCCTTTGTAACTTTTGCGGACTTCGATGTCCAGTTATAAAATTTGCAGAGCTCACGCTACTGGTCTTATTACAATTTGTTGGAAGTTTGGACGAAGTGTCGACGCCTTGTTCTTGTTGTTTAGTTAGTTTTGGTCATATTACTTCGTTAAATTAGGTCATGATGTTGTGACTAATATTTTGCGAATCATTGTAGAAATTTGATCGCGAAAATTGTTACAATATAAATGATTTATATAAAAAAAACAATAAAATCAAATAAAAATCTGGCATGAAATATTGGAACATATTAATATAGAAAACCTTTCGAATGCGACTCTTACTTATACGAACTAGGTTAGAAGTTAAGGTTATATATATTTTATGTAAAGCTTTATAATAACTAACTATTTCACTTAACTTACCTTAATGGATATCTATATTTAAAACTAACTATGTATAGTATTTTTTAATTTTCTCCACTTTATACATAATCAAGTTTTACAATTATTAGGTACAATATTGTGTGCAACTAGATATTCTCTTCATATAATACACACACATACACATATATATACATAAATTCTAATTCAAACTGTATTTCGTCAATCCTCTTAGCTAAGATACCAAATTATGTACAGTTAAATTCGAATATCAAATTTTAAATTTTATAAAAGATAACTTATCTAAAATGTATTAATAGCATAGAATATATTTTCCTTGCAATTTTAGTTAATATTATATTAATACTCATAAGAATGCTGATACTTGGAATTATTATAATTTTATTAGGAAAAACGACACTTTAAGGATTACCTAACTCCTAAGTGAAATTTCTTTAGCAAAATTTACTGAAACTTGACGTTCCTTTTCAAACAAACTCCGGATTTGAATCAATTATTTTCCGATAAAATTTCGAATTATTTTTGTAACTGGAAATCAGTTGTAGCTCTCATTTATATTCACTAAATGCACTTTAAAAAACGATTGCTTTAAAGTAAACGGTTGCTTTTTCAATCTTTTTTCATCCTTTCCAGAATATGAATATTTCAATAGGTCATTTTGAGTCTTTTCTCACTACTGTGCTCGTCTGCAGTAATGAACTTGGCTCGATTTTTTCGAAAAACAAATAAGAATGCTCTTTGCATTCAATAACGAAAACGAAGACAAATCGTATCGGTGGTTATTTGCCAAGTCACCGTACCCGACAATGTAAATGAGTCGCTCGTGAATGTGTCTTTAACGTTAGTAATAATACCGCTTTTACAAGTCTGGTGCGTTTTGCTTCGTAAAGTGCTGTCTTAGCGAATATAGTGGACGTATCGTCATTTAAAAAAAGTGCTATTGAGGCAGGAATTACAGTGGTACCGATGTATCACGTCATCGTAACGGAGAAGCTGAACACATTCCGTGCTCGTAAGCGATGTCAAATAACTTTCTAGCGAGCAAAAGAACGAACGGCCGAGCGAAAGAAGGTAAATAAAAGGCCATTCCGATTGGACGATCAATTACATAGAGCCTGCATTATTCATAGAGCCGACTGCAGGTTGCAGAAAGCTCTGCCTCTCCATCCTACCCAAATCAAACCAAATTCCGGGCGATAGAGAATGGGCAAAGAAGGAGTAGGAGAAAAAGAAGGAAGAGGGTATTTGCATCGACTATCACCAGCGCTGTTACTCAGACGATACGATTCTGAGAGCGAGTATATAGATATATTCCATAAATGGTCACCGAAATAAGGTAATGGATAGTGAAACGAAAAAGCGATTCGAGTAACCAAATAGACGGATCGAGTGGAATAAAATGCATCCAGACCACGAACAATAATTGTGCTACTTATTTATTCTGTGATGTGCCCAACTCTGAAAAACTATAATGCCTCGAGAAATGTATTAATTTTCTTTCCATGCATTATTCTGCGTGATTTGAGCATTGAGGAATGGGTACACTATCTGAATTAAGGTTCTGTTAAGGTAATTCGTCCAGGCGCAAATAACTTTCGGTCGAATTAAGCATTTCTTTCCATTTGCTGAAGATTATTGCTCTTATTGTTACACAGGAATGGGGCATGCTGGCTCAGCGTGGAAATTGAATTATGTAAAGTAAAGCGCTTCATTTGTCTTGCTCTCGTTATTTCAAGACGAATCCCTATAATACCGCGTTGGAAATATCACCCGCAATTTTTAAGCCAAACGTGTTGCAGTCAATTCCGTCTCCGCTGGGACATTCCTGGTTTGAATAACGACACATCTTGAAAAGCTTGAGTTATCATATTCTTATATTATATAAAATCAATGTTCTTAAAAGCAAAGTGAAACCGTAATGTCGTTTTATAAGCATAAAATTGATTCTTTTGTCGTTATTCCGACATATCTCATAGGAATTACGTTATTAAAAAAATTGGAAGATAATGGCTCAGCATCTAGTAAGCAGATGATGACAAAACTTGTTCTTGTAACAAATACTGCAAACTACAACCAAGTTCATTCAATATAACTCTTGTCATACATAAACATCTTTATTTACATTAGTTTCGGCATGTTCGGCTAGTTTCACGTTTTTCTTTCCACGTTAGTTCGAGCGATCTTTTTATTTCTCACTTTCTTCGCACGCTACTCTCTTTAACCCGTATCTTTATGTTCTGGTCACAAATTTTATCCACCAACATTGTCTAAATTACTTTACGCAGTATATTGAACGTTCAGGTACATGATAATTATATTAATGGATCGAATGTGATGATTTGCAACTTTGTCTTAATTAGATATAGAGATCAGCAATGTAGTTTTTGAGGACGAAATTAAATTTAATGATGCCGGGCAATTCAGCGAGAGTTCAATTATGACGTTACTACGCGATACTGGTTCGTAGATTTCATTAAAATTAGCCCTGGGCTAACATATTTCCCGGATAACGATACACTTTCGCCATATATATACATGTTTGGCAAGCGGTATGTCAAAAGTCTTCAGCTTTAGCATCCTCCAACCGTCGAATGTTGCGCACGACTATTATATCGCAGAATTTTATTTCCCAGACGAAAGTATGTAGAACGTGTTATTTAAACAATGTGATAATTCGAATTGTAACCTTTACAGATTGTCGGGCACGGGTTATTACGAAATACTTGGCCCTCGTAGAATATTTCCGTGAATTGTTTCCGTTGTGAAATGCACAAAATATTCATGAAAAATAATAATTACTTAAACGTGAAAATAAATCCGAGAATCTACATCTTTAAACAACGCTCGTAATCTCAAGTCTAATACAAAAATATTTATTTTTGATTTGATAATTGAACCAGAAATAAAAATTGGCAAAAAGAAGGATAAACTTAAAAAACCTTATAATGATATGGACATCAAAGTTTATAATAATGAACAAGCCAGTTTTATAAAACGTGAATTTTCAGTTATTTTTTCCGACCATTCGTTTGATATGGCCACGTTTTCCAAGTCCCTATGGTCGATGAAGTGTCTGTTTGTACTTGTCGATTCATGGTAGAAATTCACTTCTCTTTCCCATATCTAGACGATATCCATTCGTTTGTATACATACGATTTACCGTACTTTCGAGGACTAATAGTTGTGTGTGTTTACTATACTCGCTCATGCATATTTCGAACTAAACTCATCTCACCACGCATCGTCACACTGACACTTCTCCAAAGATATTTTAACCATTCCATCTATATGATGTAGACTTTTATGCTGTACAGACTTATGTAAACGATTCAATTAAAATCTTATTAAAACAAATTTAAAACATGTACAAACGTACACGTATTTTAATTATGTTAGTATTAAGCTATAATTCAATTTTATATATACAAATTTTATTTACAACAACGATTCATACATATTTACGGTGCTTATTAATATTAAATAAATAGGTTATTATATAATAAATGAAAAAGCACAACAAAACAAAATGAATTTTTTCTGTGCACTGTAATTTTATAAAGTTCTAGAAAAATATATTGCAATATTAAACGTACTTACGCATTATCATATATATTTTTAGAATTTTATGTGAATCAATGATGAATCAATTTTTTCATTTTAATAATGATTATTGAATTATAAGCAATCATACGAAACTTAATTGAATAAT
The DNA here is from genome assembly GCA_022817085.1 of Psilanteris sp. ZL-2020. NCBI lineage: Eukaryota > Metazoa > Arthropoda > Insecta > Hymenoptera > Scelionidae > Psilanteris > Psilanteris sp. ZL-2020. The sequence goes on from JABFQC010000153.1 coordinate 10,494, forward strand.
GAAATTTTATTGCACATTATACTCTGTATAATTCAAGGGAAATAATTAATTTAAATCGAAATTTTAAGTATAATAACTTACACTTCGAAAAAAGTTACATTATAAAATACCATACTTATAACTTTATCAGGATAATCTGATTAGTATTATGGAAATTTCTATACTTTGTAGAAAGTATAGAAGACATTGTATTGTATAGAAGTTGTATAATAATTTTTGAAATATTAATTTCTATATCCCTGAAATACCATAATGCATAGTAATTTTTAATATATCATTTTTCTCTGTGTAATATAATTATAGTTATATTGGTACTTAACTAATAATTTCATACGAATACACGTAGATATAAATGCTGCATATATTTTTATTTATATTGGTTTATACTTTTGTATACGTGAGTCACGCCTGCGCAGCTTATATTTTTTGGAACACACTACCGAAAACGTCAGTTTTCTATAATGAACATTAATATTAAATAGTTTTTATGCAAGAAAACAATTTGTTGTTGTTGAAAAAACTAACACCTTATGTTGCAAATAAATATTATTTTTCATTATCTTGTTGAAACAATGTCTATGTTCGGCAAACCCGTATCCACTATATAAGTTGATGCTAATTCAACGTTATAATCTGAACTTAGAAAGGGTGCAATTATGAGTCAACTTTACTTGTCGAGTATATCATAATTTCTGCTCGACGGGTCCCTTCAAAGATTCGAGTCATAGAAACGGACGGCTGCTTTGATATACTTATATTCGTAACGACGCCAAAGAGGCCATACGTCCACTTTGATTAGCGGATGATGGTGAGCGCACAGGGTCACTTTGCTCACGAGTTGAATGTGTCCAACCGTGAAGATTTTCTCTCTGTTTATCTTTCTCTCTTTCTCTTTCTCTTTACTCCTCTTTTCTTCGTCTCAATCTCGTAGATACCTGTGGTCACAATTTGAGATGCCAATTTTGTACATTACTATTTTCTAGAAGTTGAATAGATGACATTTTGCCTATTGCTTGGGAATTCATCTATTCCCAACATTGACTAGCACTTTAATCAATTGGTTTTTAAATTAATTTACTTCTCGATATTCAAGAATCATAATAAGGTTTAGACGACATTTTATGTTTAAATTAAATATACTATTCCAAAAATAAATTCCAATTATGTTTTTTTAAACTACGTGTACATATTAATAAAGTATAATTTTTACAAAAGTTAAACACTTAAAAAAGAAAAGGCAAATAAGTTGTATCTATCACATAATTCTAACGTATACGTAAATATATTTTATAGTTCTATTAACATGTTATTCCGTCTAATATAAATTGAATTCATTTTATATTGTATTAATTAGAAAATTAAATATAATTAGTGTCATATAGGTACTATCTATCTTAAATTGAACACAGATTTTAAATTATCCCTGTGAGACATTTTTAACGGTGTATAAGTTATAGGCCTAATTACAATACAACTGCTTTATTAAGTTTCAAACTTTAAAATTAAGACTAGTGGGAAACCAGTTAGGCAACGGTTCCTCTACAAAGCTTTTAGTATCACACACTACCTAAAGTAATATCATGTTTGCCTTATGAGAATAGAATTCATGAACTACAAACTAGCTAAAATCAGGTCGCTACATTGCCGTCTTATTAGCATTTAATTGATGAATATGAAACTTGCTAAATTTGGGCCATACTAGTGATTAATTGGTGATAATGAAACTAGTCGGAGTCAGGTCACGTCATGCCTACTGTCTTAAGATATAATACCTTATTATGGAAATCACCATAGTTGTTACTTGTCATGATGAACATATTATGATTACATTCTTAACAGTAACTACATTATAATCAATTTATATTAAATACTAAAATTCCTCTGTGAATGGTGACAATTAATAATGGTTTTGTATGTAGCATGAATTGAAATTATATATGCAATAATGTAATTAGCTTTAAAAAGAATAAAGGTCATGGCTATTTATATTTTTAAGATCATAAATAATAGATCATAATAATAACAGCTTTATGAAATAATTTCAATGTTACTAATATTATTAAAATATGAAATCATTTAAAATTAAATTACGGAATTTCTTGTCCCCAATGTTACGTTACATTAGAGAGGTTAACTTCACTTTATTAACTTCTGGTTCAAAATTAAAAAATGTTTTTAATAACTTAAGGTGTTGTAAAATAATAATATATTATAATTTGAATACCTATTCCCTCAGATTTTTAAAATAATATCTCTAAAACTATTAAATACGGTTAATATTTTAAGTAGATATAAATTTAATTCCAAAGTATCAAAAAAATAATTATTGATGAGAATGTTATAAGAATAACATTTTAATGATATAACAAATAATTATTATGGTTACATTGAGATTTATAATGCTTGATTAGGTATTCTACGTTAATTGTGTAAACTATTCTATTATATCTACAACGTCATCCCTACAGGCTTATGATATAATATTGCCAGTTATATGGTTAGTACCGCTCGTTTGATATTACACCGAGTTAAATATAATAATTTATTTTTTGTTAATGTATGAATGATGAAATTCAATGTACAAAAATTAGTAAATATTTCAATATGTATTGTGAAAATATAATTGTAAAGGGCACTATGTACATCATAAGACGTAGAATGTCTAATCGGTTTCACAATTAGTATCATTAAAATATTACAATTTTGTTTAAAATTTTTTCTGAGTGTAATCAATTTCTATACATAAAATGATATCCAAGATTCCTTATAAGTTTTCATAACAAGCAATATTTTTTATTTCACCCGCAACATTGAAATCATATATTATATAATATATATTATATATATATATATATAAATCAAACATTGAGCGCGTGTAATATTGTTATATATTAGTAAGTAATCGCTAAAAACAAAATTATTATTTTCATGATATATAAAAAAGTTAACTATTTTCAGTTATTTTAAACTAAAAACTACTAAATTAAGCCACATTAATTGATGGTAATTAAATACCTTCAATAAATAATTTGAAACATATACTGAATGCATCTCAACCATATAGTAAAATGAAATAAAGATATAGAGAGTTGAAATGTGGAAATAGAAGTTTATTATGTATCCGTGTACTCTCGTGAGATCATGATATTACCTATTCCGTAGGATATTCGGTCGTCAGTGCCTCGGGGAGAGGATTCCGATACATAGCAAATTGCTTTCGAGATAACTACAAATCGTCGTGTGCTGACTTTCTTAACGAGATACTGCTTTTTCCATTGTTATTCCATGATATAGTATAATTTTAGGGACACGATAAACAAAGTTTATTCAGATGTACTCTTCAATCAAAATTATGGTAGCAATAATTACCGCGTTCATCAACATGAAACGTGAAAATTTCTTGAGAAAGTGTAGTTCGCATAAATTAAAAATGTATTGTGGAGTTTTCAAGAATAGTTAAGTTAATATGCCCGATCGAAGAACAACATTATTATGGAATAACATCTAAAACCAAAGTAGTAACGCTTTCTACGAAGATTACATTGGGTTCGTTTATTTGTGCCAGATTAATTTGTCGCAATTAAAAATTATTTTACTAAACATTTTTTAATGTGTTAGGTGAGGCTTTAATTTGCTATGCAAGAAACGAATATTAAACTCTGTTGTCGGAAAAACCTGGTTTAAGAAGTTACAATAAAGTAATAAAAAGTAAAGTAAAGTTTTCAGCATAAAAACAGGAGCCTTTTACGAATGGTACGTGTAGAATGGCATTCGTTAGCACTACGGATTAAAAGTTATCGTAAAACGCCCGTCTGAAAGCAGATTTATGTGATGCGTATTCTGTTTTGATATTGTGTTCTAATAAAACTGCGTCGGTCTCGAATTTTCACCAGGCCGGATTACATTAAACTTTCTAGTTGTTGTCCAATCAAATTTATTCATGGGTATTCAATTATAATTATAATAGTAACAAATAATAATAATACTAGTTTATGTAACTTACTAATACATGTAGATCAATAACTGCTGAAGGATACTCACCTGAAACAAAACAAATTACATTAATTAGAGTCGCCTTCTGTAAATAATTAATTACAAAATTATTATAATGAAAAATATATTGATATAATAATTTTACTAATTATAGTACAATTATACTTTGATTATTTTAGTAATCAAACCTGTACCTATAAAGTTTATATTTATCTAAAAGATTTTCTGAAACCAATGCATTAAACAGATTTATTTTAAAATAATTTAACCGTATATATTCAATTAAACAAAAACCTGAGTGTAATTACCATTGTAAATGGGGGGACAATGAAATAAAACGTTCTAATATATGATTAGAGATTGACGTTGATTAAGATAAAAGCTTAATGGAAATAATTATCAAACGAATTGTAAGAGAAGTGACATAGGGATCAAGTAGTTAAACACGAGAATGGTCAGCCGAATATCTCCGTGAGTTCCGAATGTGTTTATTTTTCGTCACTCGGTTGCGTTTAGTTGTCAAACCGACAGCTTGTTTATAAAACGACAGCGTATAACATCAATTCAGTCAAAAATTCAATTACCGATTCCGCCATCCGTCGGATTAATCGATAAATATTAAACAATTCGCCAGCGCATTAATAAACCTCTGGTTGGAAAAAAGCTGCTTGCCCGTTTTGCTAAACGCCGATAAAATTTCCATCGCCTTGATTATAATTGAATTTCGGTTCGCTGAAATAATAAGTCGTAGTAATTTGATCGCGGAAGCAAGCATTTTTGCAACGCAATATATATTACACGGGTTCTCGTTTTTTTATATTTATATTGCAGCGTAAACAGAAATCTAGCCTCGAGTCGCTCCTAATTTTCGCCATTAATTTGACCAGATCAGTTTTCCTGGCTGCCGCTTCCTCCTCGCTCTAGCGTATACGAGTAAGGGCGAGCCGGGTTTAATGCCTGCTCCCGCCCGCCGCGAATTACCCCGTAGAGATTTATTAAAATCGTAAAGCAGAAGAAACGACTTTGCTAGTGGAATGGGAACCTAGCGCCCTGTTCTCCGTGTAACTTGCGTGAAGGCAACAGGAAGCCGGATAGAAAAAGATAGAAATGGTTAGAAAGAGAAGGGCCACGGGAAAACAAAGAGGGAAAACACTAGCTTTCGTTTCGGTATCCACTCTGCGCTTGACGTTAGTGACCAGAAACTATTCTTAACCGAGCTTAAACCAAAATGCGCCGGGTTACGCCACGTAACCGTCTCTTTTCTTTTCTGCAACGAGCGAGCCATTCGAACGACGTGCTTCACCAATTAAGCGCTTATTTTAACCCTCTTTTATTACCGGCTGTTAATTTGCTGAAACAAAACGACCCGCTCGTATGAGAGAGTTCGTGGACAAGCTTGTTCGAAGCGAACCTACGCTCCAGTGAACCACGACATCGTCGTCTTTTTTACGATCGAGCCAAGAAGTCTGAAGAAACTCAGAGAATCGTGAGGGCGATTTTCTGACTTTTTGATTTTTAACGGTGATGCTGTTATGAAGACGATGAAGTCGTGAACTCTGTAGGTGAAATAGTCGACGACTTTGCAAGAAAACTATTATGACAATTTCGATATAAAAACAATATCAGTTATTACTATAATTATAAAGACGAAATAAGTCTTTATGTATACACTTTAGTAGTTTTGTTTTATTTACAATAAGAAGTGATATTGCAGAATAAAGCACTTAGAAATAAACTAAGTGTTAAATCAAATATTTAACCAATTTCATTATGCTAATGGTTATAAATAATTATAATTAACACAATAAGTTTTGTTTCTATGAAAGTATAAAGCTTATTATTGTAGACAATACAAATATACAAATATGAATTTCAAACATCAATTAAAACGTACTTTATACAGTATTATATAATCGTGTTATAAATATATTTTGTACTAATATTACATTTATAAAAACTGTCAAAAATTATTATTATATATTTATGGATATAAAGTTTTTATTGGTCCAATTTATGTTTTATGAAACTCAAATAGAAGCACTATATTTTTCAACAAAAAAAAAAGGAAAAGTTTAAAACACTTGTTAATATATACATAATTTTTTATAAATTTCTACTGAAAAATGTTTCTTCTATGTGAAGTAATTTCAATCTTTCTACAAAAGTAAAAGTGTAATGTTATTATAATTGAAATTATACTGTTCATGATTCCTTTCACAGAATATTAAGTTTGATGTTAACTATATAACTACAGAAACCATCTAATTATTAACAAAATATTAAAACTTTCTATTTGAATCGTATGCAAGTAATATACATAAATAATACATTAAAATATGTTGCACGTAAAATAAATTATAGTTATTTTTTTAGTATACATAATATATATCGATTCATGTTAATTTAATAGTTAGTATCTACCAAATTTTGCATTATCGCGGACTAATATTCCGATCATAAGGAAATTTCAATACACCGGCATCCAGTATTCTCGTATTTCTTACAGACAAAACGAATCGAGAATGAAAATACATGGACCTTCCATACACGCATTCCTATTCGTCGATCAATATAAAGGAGAATAAGGCGGAAACCGATACAGAAGCATTATGGAGAAACACTATTATTTCGGTTTCGTCAGGCTTTGAAATGAAATTTATACGCACGCCATAAGTAAAAAAAAGTATTGTTTTTTCTTCGTTGAGTCTATTACTTAACTAAATAAAAAATATATTTTTTACCACTCGGTTATAAATATTTTCGTGAAAGCAATTATGAATGGATGATTTTTGAATGAAGAAAGATAAAATAGACTTCTGTTGAATCAAACAAAGTAATCGCACAAAGCTCAACAAACTCAACCTTAGTCTCTCGAGAATTCTACAAGCTAGTTGGAATCGACACCTGGCTGCAACCGCGAGTTCACATTCGTCGCTCTTACTTTGTAAAAAGCGTGACCACCTAACCCTCTCATGAAACAATAAGCAGAGAACAGTGGTAATATTAACGCTCGGACATAAAACATGCATGCGAACTTGTGACAGGCAGAAAATTTGCGCTAATCCTTGCTCACTCAGGTTTAAAACATTTTATCTACTGTTTGCATTGATAAAAGCTAAATCAACAGCGGCTTTGTTTGCTACACATCACTATTTAGAAAAATGTTTGTGCGCGAAGGAAACAATAACAGAAATTATGCGTCAGTGCAATATATTTTCGTGCCTTATCAAAATAGTCCGTGTCGCACGACAAACAATGATACCACGCGAGCAGTATTGCCCTGAAAATGTTTGGTGACGCCACGACAAGTTTTTCAAGAACACATCAATATATCTGCCTTGCATGTATTTTGCTCTTAGCGAAGTCGAGTCAAGTAAAGCGTCGCTTGGCTGATATCCAAGCCAAAATTTCCCCATCTACTTGCCACGGAGCGTTACATCCCATTGCACACGCCGAACCGTCTCTGGTGCTTGCATTGCCTAACCGATACAATACAAGTAACATCTCTCTGATACTGTAACATTAACCGAGAAAGTCAACGAAATGTTAATCAAAAGAACGTCCCTTTAACTCGATGCTCCATGTAATAATATACTTATAATTATAACCATATATGTTACCAACATATTGTAAATTTGGTGATTAAGCCGGAATTAAGATCTTATAGTTTATGTTTAATTGCGGAGTTAGTTACTATAATATTATTAATTACTTCATTTATTTATTATTAACATTTTATGTGATTATTATAATGCTGATGTACGCTTATACGTTACATTTATATATCAAGTGTTTTTTGATTTTCCCTAAATTCACTTTCCCAATTATTATCAAAACTCCATGCCAATACAATTACAATTATATTCCGTATTCATTATGTTCTGTGTACCCTAGAAATGTTTCTACCCTACATGGAATATTTTCATTAAAAAACTACATACACGCGTTATCAAAATAGTTGATTAACGAAAGAACATTCCGAGCACCTTGTTACTGACAAGCCCATAAATATATTTCAATTCGAAATTATATTCAGCGCAAAGCAGTAAATCGCCAAATAATTACGCTTGAGTGTGCATTGTCGGGAAGGGTAGCAGTTCCAAGCTTGTCAAAGGGATGACGAGTGTAGCTCGTGCTTCGTAACGAGGGGACTCAACCGATTCATATCCCCTTCTAGCCTTGAAACGTTTCATTCGACGAAACAATATAATGGATCTCACAACCAGCATTACTCGACAGTGATGAAGAGAATCAGTACTTTGAGGGCAATTCTAAAAGGAGCATGTTTCACTTCAAACTCACTTAGTCGAACGAATTGTTTGAAACTCACTGTTATGAGATACAATAAGTAGCGATCAAGTTATTTTTCGATGCAACTAACTTTCTGATCGCGACAAAAAGAAGTCCAAAGATAAACGTAATTTCGCCTTTGACATTGTGCGTACGTTAATTAAAATTTCCTTTCAAAATTCCCGCACAAATTTACCTCGCTGTATTGTATACAATTGTAAAATACAAGAAGATACATTTGAATGCTCAGGCAAAGGTATGAACAAACCTGCTTCAATTCTTCGTATTGAAGGAGGAACAACGGACAATACTGAAAGGGTATACGTGCCTTTCAACTTCCAGGATAATATCTTTTGGTCAAACAAGATTCTCGGTATTTCATAAGGTCAGTACTAAGGTTGACATCAATCTTTACTACGTTGCAAATGTTGGACAAATTACCATGCCTGAAGATATCAACACGACTACACAGTTTAGATGGTCTATTTCAATAGATTCTGATCTGTGACAATAGCTACTTTTGTAACAATGATCGATCTGTGCATATAGCAGGATATATTGATAATATCATTGGCATTGTACATATAAATATGAATTTAAATTATAAGTGTTTTTTGATTTAAATTTTTTTGAGTTTTGCATAATAGAGTAACTGATCTAAATTCAAAAGCATAATTTTATAATTTAAAATCCTTATTCTATATATTAGAGCAAATGCATATCAGTTATTCGCAGTGATCGAATTACTACTGAGAGACGTGTATCTATCATTGACTATCATCAACTTGCAATTGTATTCTTGTATTAATGATCACACGAGGGTGTCTAGTGTGAGTAAACATCACATATGCCCAAATACGTAGACGTGACTGTAATACTAATATCTATTAATTCAGTGATTTCAAAATACTATCTTATAGTAATCTGATGGTAGACTTGAAAGGAAAAATCGAATGAATGTATAACCTAAGTACGTGGATGCGGTTTCGTGAAAATGGAAGAGACCTGCGACCAAACGCAAACTTGGTCTCATCGTCTGTGTTTGCAAGCGGCGCACAAATAAGTCGATATTTGTATGTATACATGTGCATGTGTAGTCCGCGATCAATGAATTCGTGCAATTGCTTTCACTTTATTTTTACACAGACTTTCTCCTCCGTATCTCGAGCTTCGGAAAATCACTCTTCTAAATTAGGACCGAAATAAATGCAGGTTATTGCAGGACACTTGATTTTTATAGTCCACGTTGCATTATACAAATTACTTGGAGTGCACAGGCGCTTGAATCTAGCAAGCACTGCTTTAATGCGTCTCGAAAAAAATTCCAATCCCGCGATTGGTCAGATATTTAGTTTTTTTAATCACTACGATTTAAACGTATGGTTTAAGTGACTTCTAAGTAAAATCTTCTTATCAACTTTTTGCGTCGTTGCAACAGTTGGCCCCTTTAAAACTGCAAGAAGTGGGTTGGTGAATTTTCTCTTTGCTTTTCATAAACCACAACTTTCCTTGCCCGTCGTCTAGAAGGGTTTACTTATCACTGTTATATTCCATAAAGGAGATACTTTTGTATTAACATGATATCTGCGACACACATACAGTTTCGTAGCATATATGGTCCAAGATTATTTTATATGAATTTCATTTTTAATCATAATATTGTTATAATAATAGATTGTTAAAATCTTAAATAATTCTATTAATGGTAAGTTTAATGTACTCTAACTTTATATATTTATGTTTAATTTATGTTTCACATCTGTCATTTTTATCTAGAATATTCTCATCATAAAAATGATGTATGTATTTAATAAACCAGTATGTTACATTTAACTCAAGAACAACTTCTATCCCTAAATATATTGAGTCAAAATGGTTTATGTATGTAACGCATTACTTGAAAGAATAAGTGAATCTTTTAAATATTTATTATAATTTTCATCTTTAGTATATTAGCTAAAATATATAATTATAATAAAAAATTCAGATTATTATATTAATAATAATTTAATATATTATAAATATGTATTGATTTTGTATAAAAATGTAAGAGAATGAAGATAAGTGAAGAATAATAGTAAAATGTAAAGAATAAACATATAAAGGATTTTTATTTACTGTCTAGCATCTAACAACAATATGTTATTTTGCATACAAACAATTTATATTATTTTACGTTTTTGAATATTTATTATGCACTTCTATATTATATATAACATTACATAATAATGTCCATATAAATTAAATAAATTTGAAATTTAAAGGCAAACCATATTACTTCGGTTTATTGGAAATTTGAATTAACTCTTTAATGATTTTTAGCAAAGAATACTAAAACTTTGATCAAAAATTAAAGATGCAGTTATATTTATCAAATTATTAATATACGTCATTTCAGATGACATTTTTATGAAATTTCAAGATATTTTTAAAATATACGTTTTATTATTTATAGATCGTCATAAAATTTTATATTCAGTGTCATTAATAATTATACAAGCAATCAAGTAAATACATTATTTTTCTGATAAATTTAAATAAACAATATGACTATCCAGTATCGTAGATAGTACAGATGAAATTAAAATTAAATATAAGAGCTTACTATTAGTTTCAGTATCTCGTATTTTACTAACTTTATGTAAAGTAATGTTAAATATATACAATTGTGATTGAAAATAAATAATTGCGAACCTAACACTTAAATAAATGAAATTTTGCACACTTCATCATAATGTGATGCAAATAAATGTTTTTATTCAACTTATATTCCACTATTATGTTGACGACTGGTTAGTTTGGTGTAATGTTGAATAATACCGGTAAGTAATCGCGCGAGCGAGAATCGTGCCTGTCGCAACTCGATTGTAGAACTCGAGCCAGGCTGATATGAGTGAACTTTATGAGCTCGAAATCCCGGAGTATCTCCGCGCTAAGGAAGCAGTAGAAACTCAACAAAGTACCTTTCTATCTACCCTCTTGGCACTGTCACGAAGATACTCCGCAGTCGCTCAAAACTTTCAAAGACCAGATAAACGCTTACCTTTTTGTCGTTTGGTCAAATTAGTCAACTCCGGCAATTGGTCTCATTAAATTGGTAATTTTTTGTAGACAGTAAAAAATTCGATGAAACGCGACGGGGGTTATAAGTTAACTTCGCAGCGACTGACTTTGGTTGGTTAGACGACGAATCGTAGGATGAAGTCAACTACGTTTATTTGCACAATCGTTTGCATTTATGTGTGTGCATGTAAACTCACATCGAGTTACAAATACACGCACATCTCAAAGCGGAACTGGAACTATCCCTTGGGAACGCCGACGGACTAACGGACTCATTCATTGCCCAGTTTAGCGGCACTTTGGCCTGAATATTCATAGCTGACCTCGTCCCTATCCCTCGGGTAAATATCACTCGAAAAGTTCAGCATAGCTTTCGCGCCAACTATACGAACAACGAGCACGATCGTGCTTTCGGCACTTCAAACGTTTTTGCGCTCGATGGCTGATTTATTACAGGAAAAAGGTGTAAACGTACGCTGATTTCCTGGCCATTCAAAATTCTGCCCACTGCCTTTTTCCGTAGATGTACAGTTAGACGATCTAATTCAATTTAGAATGGGAACGAAATAGTATTTAATTGTATTAAATTTAATTTTTGTTTATCAAATTGAAATATATAAATAATACATTTCAAATAGTTGTGAAACATAATTGGACTTATATTGGGCTTAATTGGAATATATTCGTACAAATTATTAAATAAATTTATTTGAATGATGCTTACGTTCATTAATAATGCAAATTGCATGTTAATAAACTCCCAGTGAAAAACCACTTATTGAAAACAAATCTGTGTTTTAAACTAGTGAAGATATCATTATAATTCTATTCAATATAATGTGAGGAGCTAAGAGGCATAATAGAAGGTCTATTATGGCAATGTTGAACAAGCACTTATTGATTAGGTAAATTTAAAGGTCTGAATTTAATGAGGTTGTAATACTATAAGAAGATTATAATCTAAGAATTATCATAAGATTTTATGTGAGAATAATTTATTGATTTAATCGTTTGGTCTTGTTATATAATTAAATAAACTTAATGATAATAAATTAAATATTAAATATGAACAGAACTTGAATTTATTTTTATACAGTAATATTGTATACTTTTTGTGATAGATTTTGAAGAAAGTCCTACAGATATTACTTATATTGAATAACATTTCACTATGTTCATTAAACAGTCGAATTTGATACATTGAAGTGATAAAATCTTTTCAATTCATCTAGTTGGTCATAACTTCATAAATATGATAACTTCAAAAATAATTATTAAACAATATCGTGTTCGAGGCATTAATCTCTACGCGTAGAATCAATATTATTCGTCCCAGTATTATGTTAGAAATCTCTGCAAATTTGTGCTTTTATTTGAGATAAAACCAAATGTCGAATGATTCAAGAAGTCGAACCTCTAAATTTAGGGAGACGACAATCGACCTATGTCCTTACTCACTTTTCTTTTATCTCCTCCATTTATGTGCCTCTTTGTCGCGATTTCTGTGATTCTTACAGTCTTTCCCTCTTACTTGACGCATCATTTAAGATTCACTACCGCAAACCGCGCTCTACGCGAAGGCAATGCGAATCCAATATCGGAAAACAATTTTTCTTTCTGCGCGAAATTCTTACAAGGCACTCTCGGTAAACTCTCGGACCTTCGCGGTACTTTTCATAGCTCCATTCTTAGTGGTACCTTATCATTGTGGCTAACACTCGGCATTTGTTTGCGGTCGTACGAGTGTTTCCTTTTTGCGCAAATATTCACTGACTTCCGAACAAAGTAACTCAACACCCGTACATTTACAAAAACAAGCTAGGTGGATTTAAAATTTTTCTGTTTATGGAAGAATAGTAGTTTCTTGAAAATGATAAAAACTGGATAACATTTGAAAAGTGAATATTTAAATATATAATCGTTTTTTTTATTTCAACAGTTTAAAAATCATTTTCTATTAAAAGTGAAGAAAAAATTAGTTAAACATATTACATAATAAAATAATTTCTCCGATAATTTCGGGATTATTTATATATTTTTATATTGGATATATAGATGTTGTAATAAAATTGGATATAAAGTGAAGCATCTTTTTCACTTCACGTAAAATAATAAGTAACGTATATGTTTGTATATAATAGTATTGTATCAATTAACAAATACTGTACGAGCAGAAAAAATTAGTTATTTATTATTTCATATTATATTTATAATACTACTTTAACGTATATTTGTAAAGATTGTGTTTCATTCTACTACCCAATGAAGAAAATTCAATTTCACTTATGAGATACATGTATAAATGTAACCTTCAAATTTCTAATAGAAATGAGAAGTGGGTAATGCACTATTTGTAATAAACCGAGCAAGTGGGCTTTTTAGAGGACAAATTTGCAAAATAAGCACTGAATCATCAAATTGAAGACAACGTTCTGGTAACAAACAAGAAAGATGTAGGTGAAATCCATTACTTAGCAAAGTAAACTACCGGTTCGTTTATACATGCATAAAATGGTTGGCTCAAGTAGCTCGAAAAAAGAAATTGGATTAAGTGTAAAAGCACAACAAAGGGAAAAGTACGTGACGTCGAGTAAACACATCTAAAAAAAGAAGAAGAAAGAAAAAAAACTGTAAAAGAGGAAAATTGGCGAGAAATACGCAGCATTTTAAACGTTAAGGGTATACGTCGTGTAATGCTAACATTAGTTATGATTCACGCAAAGTTTCGTTTGCTTCTAATCTTGTAACCAAAAATGTTATTTAAGGAGACAAAAAAGAGTCGTGGCGAAGTTAGATTTCCACTAATCAACGTCGTTAAATAGCAGTCATAGGTTTCACGCCTTAAAGAGATAATAAGATATTCAGTTTACTAACATTTAGGTGGCAGCCGGAGGGTAGGAGGCGGAGGATGCATGCCCGGGTCGAAGGTGGTTCGTGGTCTAAGAGACTTAGGAGCTGGCGGTCACCTTCTGAGTGCATTCTCCTGTTCCGAGGTGTCTACCAACACTTAGGCTTTCAAGATCATTAATTTAACACGCAAGTTTCGCAAGCTCGAGACCGCCGATGTGCACCCGATGTTGCCGAGTTATCTAGTGTGATGATGCTAAATGGATTCGGATCGATAAATTACGAGCTAAACTTTATTCTTTCGCGAGGAATATTTTTCTTCCTTGAAAATTTTACGTTGAGAAAAGTTTTGCGCTTGAGAATGAGCAAGTTTGGGGGTTAGAGGAGAGAAGGTAACGCAAACAAGAGAGAAGTCGATAAGAAAGCAAGAAAATTGAAAAATCGAATAGAATTCATTGAAAGACGTTCGGGCGATAGGCTTTTTCGTGTCATCGCTCATGAAAACTCAAAATATTCTAGCAGTACTCTATTTTCAAGGATAAATTCATCGCACAGTCTTAACAAGTTTCGCTCGTTACCGGCTTATGATGAGACAATGTATATGAAACTAGGGGTAAGATTTGTTAGAAATCTTAATTTTCGTTGTATTGAAAGTTTATTCGCACATTATGATGTTTGTTGTTCGAAAATTTGAAGATAATGAAATTTGTGGGTCACTTACACTGAGATAAGGCAGGGGGAGTTGATAATTTTATTTTATCACTACGGTAAAAAAGACTATTTCATTTCATTGAATGAAGAATGACAACAAATAAATGTAATAACAGTAATCATAATAATGCTAAAGTAGAAAGTGGATTGGAAGAAGAATCGTTGCGTGACGCAGAGGTAGACCGATAATAGAGAAGGGTCTGATAGTGCAGGGGCGAAGGATGGCTGGACTTCCAAAACGGTTGAGTAGGTAAGCCATTTGCAGGATAATACAAGATTGAAGAAATAAGAATGATGAGTCGTCGCATATGGAAAGGACGAGGATTTTACTAAAAAAGAAAGTAAGAATCAAGCAAGGGATGAAGTAACGGAATAGCGACAACCTTTTGAGAGAGGAACGTTGGATTTTTACGATTTTACAAATGTATGATATAAAGTGTTTGTACGGTTGAATTCACCTTGTTGAATTCCGCATACGAACTTACCGTTACCACTGGACATGCGGCGTCATTTCAAAATTTTATTCGTCTTCAGCAAAAAAAATTACTTTTTACACAGTATAGTATCATAGATAGTATTATTTAATAATTAATAAATATTAATTATTTGACACTAATTTTATTTTATTTATTTGATATATAATTCTGCGAATAATATGTTTATTAATAAATAATATTTATTTATGTATTTTTCCTATATATTTTATGAAACATTTGCAGTATCGTTTGACAAATTTTGAAAAAAATTTATGATTGCTCAGACAACGTCACTTGTGTCGTGATGATGTTAAATAGCCATTTTGTCTTCAACATTTCCATTAATTGTAGGTCTAAGAAAGGAAGTGAAACAATAGACCATACTTGGTTCTATCGTTAGAGATAACGTCCGTTCCTTTAGAATGTTAAGCCTGCAAATTCACCGGATTCCTTCTATATCCGTGCTATTTCAACCAGAAATGAAGGAATTGCAGAAAGCCGGTGAGAGGGATTCGAACCGCTCAAGTGACGGAAATCGACCACAGAACGAGGAAACTATTTCGTATCATTTTTGGATACTTTAGCCAAGACGTGTAAAGTCTTTTATTTCGTAAGACTCAATGAGAGTAGCATCTTGATTTATTACATTCAAACCAAATCTAGTTGAAATTATTTTTCAATGTAATCAAGTTATTAACATTCGAAACGATGATATAGCTTAATTTTGACAAATCTTGGAAAAATATAAAGAAAACTAATGACCAGGATTAAAAATATTTGAAATTAATTCAATTATTTGTTTATGACTTATTTGTTTTATCATAAAATCATGTAATTATCAAATAATATAGATTTTGAGTTGAATAATTTCAATTTGTTTAATAGACTAAACAGAATGTATCTAAAATATGATTAACAATCATAGAATGAAATCTTTTATATATATTTTTAATAGATATTATAGATACTTAATAACCCAGAATATTTTATAAATCTCATTTTCAAATAAAATTTTCCAGTGAGCATTATTAATTATTTCGAACAATAAATGTTTAATATAATAGTCGAGCGATTTTAAGTTCCTAACATGGGGTAGGCTTTCACATTTTTTATTTACTTTCTAAAAATTTCTATTTCATGTTTTTTCAAAAACATTTTATAAATTTAAATAATCATGAATAGTAACAGTCACTCTATGCAAAAATAATTGCATGTAAAATAGTCATATTTTTGTCGTTTAAAATGTCCTTAGCATTCATGGAAAAAATTCCTAATCTGTTAATATAAAGTAAACGCTTGTTCAGCAAAATTCTAGCAGCTGAATGAAATGCAAAATTGAACGTCGATGATAGTCAATCGGATCGCTGACGTCATCCCTCCTGGACGAGAGAGTCCAACATGAACTTGCAAATAATTTCAGACTTTGCTCGACTAGACGCACTCTTTGCCACTTCGCAAGACTAGTCTGAAAATTCGAGCTGACTCCAAAGTTTTTAACTTAGTTTGGCGGTTGCCAGTTTCTCTGCGAGTTAGTACCTGGCTGATTCCTTTCATGTCGATTCTTGCGAGAACGAGCCTTTCGACGCCAACCACACGAGGATCGAAAGCCGCGCGGGATAAACCGAAAATGAGCAATTGACGGAACAGTGAGTTAAGTGGCTGGTTCGTTCAACTTTCTACTATTAGTTCACGTTTGCAAATGCATTTTCCGCAAGTGCGATTATGCATAAGGTCGCGATATACTGAAAACAAAAACGTACGTAACATGTTTTAGAATACGATTGTGTAAAATAACACGTGATAAGATTATTTGATATTGTTTGAGATTAATTAAATACAACGTTTCAATTACTCAACAAACAAAAGGGGCGAAATATAAGGGTAAGTAAATTTCATATAATCTTACTTTATACCGGAAATTCGTAAGCGAATGATTCAGTTTACGATGCACCAAAGTTCATCAGGATTGAAATTGATACTTGATTTTTATGCAACGACAGAGATCCACTCGAGCGGTCGTTACATTAATTAAAACATTGAATAAATGCAACAGACTCGACTATGATTCATCTTTATTTTAGAAGCGAAAAGACAATGAGAATAAGTTAGTATCGATAATTAAATTATGATTTCACCTCGCGTCGATAACTAATTACCGTCGAGGAACAAAAATCTCGGACTGTCTTGTCGTTTCGTTTTACATTAGCTTTTACGAAGCGAGGCTAAAAAGGAAAGGAGAGAGAAAAATAAAGCACTTTTGCGATGGGAGAAAAAGCAAGAAAGAGGATTCATCTTATAGAGGTGGGGAACGGCTTGTACTCTTTGAAGTCACAGGAACGAATAGATGGAAATAATTAAAAGCAATGAAAGTTTCCCGAACGCTATTAGCCATTTTTGTGCTGCGTATGGCAGGGTCAGAAAATAAAGGTATGAGTCAGTCTTTGGCTGGGCGCGGTAGCGTGCGAGCGACATAAACATTTTAAAGAGTATTTCTCTCATTTACCACCGAATCTCGGGAAAAAATTCGCGACTGGCGCAAAGCACTCTCTTCCTTTCCCCTCGCTGTTCTCTCTCTCTCGCTCTTTTTCTCACCCTGTCCAATTCGCTCTCATCCCATCCTTTTCTCTTTCCTGGTATGCTTCGCGGAAACCCGGTTTGTGAGACTGATGTTTTTAGTACCGCTTCGTAATTAAACTCGTGTTCCGCTGTTTCGCCATCCGTCCATTCCTTTTTACACATACAAAAAAATGCACACAAAAGGAAAAAAACATTCGCATATTCGCTAACTAAATCCGCAGCAGTGATAACATTTTCTACTGTCGCACAGTAACTTGGCCATGATGATTCTTGATTTAATAGGAACAAAATTATATATACTTTTAGACGCGCATAGTAAGACAGAAGGATAGAATTTTTTCATCACCGTGCGTGCTTTACATTCGGATGAAGAACTCATCACAAGATTCGAGCAAAGTATATGTATAAGTATATACCGAAAGGTTATTCATTTTAACATTTAAATTCAATGGTGTCTATGTTTTATGTTGTTAATAACGGTATTCAATTATGCAATTCGTTGTATTAAAATTACATGAAACTATAATGCCGATTAATACAAGAATTATGTATAACATAAAAGTGAGTTAAACAAAAATAATTAGCTTTGAAATGTTTCATGTAACGCAAAATACGATATTCCAAACAAGGAGTAATATGGATTTTAGTTAAAACGTACAGTTAATTGCAATACTTTTAACTTGCAAATTATTGAGGTTGTGTTATGCAATCTCGACCTGCAAAGCGGATCGTTCTAGGTTGGCTGATTTGATTTAAATCCAGCTCCGACAGCGCACACAGCAATGAGTTTTAATTCCGCGCAGTTTTGTGTATAATAAATGAAAGTTCGATGAATCCGATTAATGCATGCGGTTCGTCACAAAATGTGTTTCTATAAAAACATGTGAAGAAACATGAATATTATGCGGTTTTTAGATTTTAAAATCCGTAATTATATGTAAATAATTTATTTGAATAAATGAAAGCATTTATTTACGCTATTGAAATAAAACATTTCTTATTCAATACCAAATATTCTTCATATTCTTCAAATATGATTTTTCGAACTAAAAATGTATAACTGTGCGTTAATGAAATTCATTTCTATTAAATTATGAAATTGCATTTTATATCTCCGTTACGACATATTGAATAAAGTCATTATGAATATGAATATTTATAACATCATAATTATATAATAATTATTTTCAATCAGTTGATGTTTACCACCTAATATCAAACACGGTATTATATATTTTAATATATTTATATTGATATATAGAACGTGTATGGAATATTAAATAATAATACTTATAATTTATATTGATTGCAATCGTGAGCTCCAGAGGACACTGTATACTTGATTGGTATATTTAAAAAAAATAATGCAACTAAATGACAAAGAATCGCGCGGCAAACATCTTCCATTTCAAGCTGAGAGGCGTGGTGAGATGCAATTAATCTTAGCGTTCGGTCCACTCTCTGACCTCTCAACTCGGGTTTCGGTAATTCCGGATGGTAGCGCAACACCGGAGGATGTGCTAAGAGAATTATGTACATAGAGGACGTCCGGCGTTGGTAGCTCATCTCCCGCAAACGAAGCGAGCCGCTACGCTCGTTATTATGTAACGAGAGGCTCGTTATAACGACGGAGACAAATTCTAAAGCTCCCGTATCTCGCCCATTACCGTACAAAGTCGGTTCTCCGCTTTGATAGTGTCACGCACGAATCGCAACGTTCACGTGTCTTTAACTAGAACAGAGTCCGTCTAAATAATGATTGAGCGACGCATTTTTCAGACGGACCCATTCATCGTAGTTGTTTCTAATCGACCTTTTTATATCACCAATAATATGAGAAAAAGACCAGTATTAGTCAAATATATGAATATTTGATGGACTAAAACTGTATATATAAACTGTTATTAAATATATAATAACGTTTCGTAACCGTCACTTCTGAACGGATAATTAGCGATGCCATTTCTGTATTGATTTGAAGCTATAATGAAAAAGTTATTTAACTTTTTTTAAAAAGATGCCATAAAATTATAATTATTCTTGATTTCAGACGGCGAACATTAAAAGGGCCATTTAAATTGTACGAATCTCTGTATTTCAAAAGTTTGGTGGAACAAAAAACGGGTACAAATTCATAGCTCAAGAAGTTCATTAGGTCGGTGATCGTAAATAAATACTAGAATAAAAACGTCCCCTATCACTTAAGTGCCAAAACTTTGGACAGGAGTATATCAATTTTCTTTTTCCCCAGCGTTTTACGATCGCTCTAAGAAGTCGTTAATGAAAGTAGCGTATCCTGTAAGAAAAATCGCTGAATGAATTATATTGTCAGATTCTTGGCAGAAAAACTCTCTTAATCTAGTGAGAAACCGCTGATCTGGCAATGTTGTATAAATGACTCGAAGATTGAAAAGAATGCTCGGTACTGTGTTGTGCATTATCGATTTTACTTTTGTTGTGTGCGTACTTTCGTAAAAACGGGGAAACCTTTAGTTCGCCGACGTCGAGCAATTAATATTGAATGAAGCGAGGCAAAAGTGACGCTTTTTTCCGAACCGTGCGGATACAAGTTTTGAGTTGAATTTATAGGCGGAAAAAATGTGTTTTTGAGCAAACCCGTTTTGTTTCGAGTTTTTGGTTACTCGAAATTTGGTTTTTACAGGAGCTTTTGCCGTGACAAGGACGCGGTCTATTTTTCGAAAGCCCCAGAAATTTTGTAATAATATTGTTCATCGTGCAGGACCCGTGCGCGAGTGAATAACAAACGCTCGTAGAAAGCTGTACGATCATTCATATTCATGAAGAATAAAAAAAATGATTCTCTGTATCGGTAAAAAATTGACGTTACAGATGTAGTTGTTGACCAAATAAAAACGACTGTTGCAGTGGATTTAATTTCCGTTGGACCTGAATTTGTCCTAGTGACATTCATTTTTCTCTATCAACAGTGTTATCTCTTCTGGATTACACAGGAAAATAATTTCGTTCTGTTGATCAAGTCTCGATTTAGGCGTACGATTTTATCGTTTCACTTGATTCTGAATTGTAAATTGAAAATAAATAAATAATAATGTTTGGTTGTAATTAAAATTCATATCCGAATGTTACGGTCTATGCGTTTTAGTAAATATTGAAATTGAATTTCAGTTAAGGCACAATTCTTCCGTCTAATTCACATTATGTACAACGTAATTATGAATCAAAATAATTCACCTGCAAATATTGGAATAATAAAATTAAATTCGAAAACTGGTTACACTGCTGGTTTGCTTGCACATTTTTCGTCAATTAATTCATGTTTGAATCATTTTCTCTATTACATGCTTTGTAAATTCACGAAGAAACTAACCATAATTGAAAATTTGGTTGACAGAACGACAATAACAAGACCGCGTATAGTTTGAAGGACATAGCTGTGGCACGTGTTTGACCATTTCCGAAATGTGGTACGATTTTGAAGCGTAAGTCTGACGTAGGGTGTTTCGGAGATCAATGTGTTGAAGGCGTGCATGTGACAGTGCTGCCAGCAAGTCCATTCACGCGTAGTATAGTAATTAAACTGCGGTTTAATGTGACCGTAGCACCTGCCGCACGGCGAAGAGCGAGTTATGTTCAACGTCTGTTGACAATGTTCGTGCAAACTTTGCACACTTATGCGATATACAGCCAAAATGGAAGAGAGACGGAGAGCGAGAGAGAGGAAGAGCGGGATAGAGACAAACATAGAGATCCCGAAGGTCTTTCGCGGTGACGTATCAATTTGATCCGCACGGCTACGGCGATTTATGAGACAACGGCATACCATTTGCGAGTGATTACGCGATGAATCCGGCGTATCAGGCAAATAGGAATATCGAAGCAGTGTTTAAATTGCGGCTCAGCGCGTCAGGTCGTGGCACGAGGATTTGTGGTGCGAGCGACAATTGATTTACACGCAGGTAAATGGTGCATCGCACGCCAACCGAACCCTCTTTACCCCTTCTTCCGAAATCCCATCACTTGCAGCCTGTCCACAAGCGTAATTGTTCCGTTTGGCTCGGCCCTTCATGAAAATTACGCGTCCTCACTCATCAAGGCTTCCTTATTCACCGATATACACATTCCCATGTACATCCCAATAACCTGCCATTCCATCGTCCCGCTACTCCAATTCCATTATCGGTTGTCATTCGACTCATATTATTAAGAAGTCCGATTTTAATCATTTCGCTTCGGATTGTAATGTTAAATTAGGCCAACTCGAATTGCACAACTTGTCCAGAAGATAACAATTGATACACACAAATTTCGCAAAATAATTAGTTTTTATTGATTCAAATTTATTCGGCAACAAATTAATATATTCTACGGTATTAGTGCTGTATAATACTTATGATTATTAGAATTAAATATATATTGAAATAATTGTTTTCTCTTTTGAACAAATTATATTTACCGAATTATGACAAGTTATTTGTATAATTAAATTACTATCAATCTAAGTTATTTTACACGGGTATTATTTAAGGAACTATTAGATATAAAAGATAATCATATAATCATTTGATACTCATAAAAATACACTTTTTGTATCGTCAATAATTCAATATTTCGATATACATATTAATAGACAAAACAAAAGTCACTTATTAATATTATATTGTCATGAATGTTATATCACTTTTATTAAATTGTAATTAGACTTAGTGTCATAAAAGGATCTGAAAAAAGAAAATGTTTTAAATGCTTAATTTAAACGGAAATAACAGAGTTTGAATTGAATTAGACGATTATCTAGAATTAGAATAAATTGCCTATATAATAGTATAGATTACAAATGGACATTCGGTTTACCCCAGCACGATGCAAAATTATCAATTAATTAAACAATACAGAAACTTGATACAATTTAATACTAAAAATTAATTTCATATGCAATTCAAATTTTAAATTTGAATGAATATTATTTTTTAGTCGCTATAAATAAATTTCTCTTCCACCACAATGAATGCACTACGAAGTATACCATTTTCACCAATGCAACCGCAAAATTTAACATGAAATTGAATCGAAAATTCAATTTATGTATTCGTTGTTTTAGCATAAAACAATTCAAAATCTTATTAAGGATTAAAATATTAATAGGAGTGCGACACATTTTATGACCAATATTATTAATTTTGACATATGTTTTACGCTAATTGCATTCGCCATTATACAGAATCTTGTCGTATAAAATATAAAACAAAATTCTCGTAAAAACTCGTATCACTATAAAATAAACAACTTTGTGTAAGTTAAGATACTTTACTAATTTGCGTTATAATGCACGTTTTCATCCAAATTAATCCCTCTTTATAGAAATTTAACTGCGTTTATTATAAAACTTGTCAATTATTCCAAAGCACATTTAAATGATGATTAATCCAGCTTTTATTTTATAATCATTCGCAAGTAAATAGCGCAAATTCTATGGCGATGTATGAAAGCAACGTACTTACAGAAAAATATAATCCATGATGCATATCAAAAGAATTTTTTAAATTTTATTCCTGTTTATATGACCGCTGTAGATAGTAATGAAATATTAATTCAATACCCGAGGACTCCTTTGACATAATTGTTTTAAACAAACTTCAAACACATTCGTAATTATAGTTCTTGTGCTCAGCCGACTAGATCAGGAAAAAAATAATAATACTTTAATTCCAGTCGTTTATGGTAATAATAAAGGGTAAAACTTATAAAAATAACTGCACAGTATACGCGATTCAACGCAGCATGAAAAAGTAAATAATACATTTACCATAACTTCTTTTTCTCTACGATGTCATCTAAAATACTGTGGAATTTATATTACATTCTAAACCGCAGAAGAGTGTGCACGTGCTCTTTTTGAATCGTCGATTAATAATAAAGAGCAATCGCGGTGACTAATTTTTGTGCTTTCCTTTCGATAATACACGTCGGAGCTATTACGCGACTGAAGAAAGAAAAAAGTTTATTTGTGGTAGAAAGTTCATACCCGTTAATAATCGATTAAGATAAACTGTCCTCTTTGTTGTGTGAACTCAACATCGACATCGTGTCTGTTTCAAAAAAGTGCAATTTTGTCGGCAAACTTTTAAATTTTCCGAAGGAATTAAGTTCCCTTTTTATATATAATTGATGAAAACGTTGAACATAATATCCTGTGAAATATATTATAACATGACGTATATAAAATATACATTCATAACACAAGGTAAAAGT
The DNA here is from genome assembly GCA_022817085.1 of Psilanteris sp. ZL-2020. NCBI lineage: Eukaryota > Metazoa > Arthropoda > Insecta > Hymenoptera > Scelionidae > Psilanteris > Psilanteris sp. ZL-2020. Next base: position 34,682 of record JABFQC010000153.1, read on the forward strand.
TAAAGAATATAATAAATAATTAAGTAGCGAATTTGTGCTACAAAATATTTTAATATATTGAAACTTTATACACTTTTATCATATTCATATATTGATGTTATGTATAAAAATATTTATAAATTGACTGCTATTACTTTTCCATTGAATTGCATACATC